>VXBN01014479.1:192910-205881 GCA_013397395.1 Sinosuthora webbiana | reverse complement strand
GAAAAAGAGATCCCCAGTCCTGGTTCCAGTGTGCATCCAACTGATGGAATGTCAGTCCTTGCTTCAGTGGCAATCCAGCTGATTGGATGTCAATCCTGACTTCAGCATGGATCCAGCTACATCAGTCCCACTGATGGGAAGGGCAAGGTCCTGGGGCCACCACCCAGGATAAGTGGGATACATTCTCATGAGCAGGTTCTCTGCCTTGAAGACCGGTTTTCGTGGTTTCTTTGCAAACTAGTTATCATGTGAAGTCCGTTTTTTTCCGACTGTTTTGGAAATGAGTAAGAGTGGTTTGGAAAAGGTGTCTGCCAGGGAAAAGCTGAAGCATCCCTTGGAATGGAGAATGTAAACCCCCTCTCTCCAAATTATTATAATTTTTCAATTAAGTGCCTTCAGGCAAAGATTTGGGAATAGGAATTACAGATCTTTAAAAAAAAAAAAAATCTTAGAAACACTGACAGAGTCAGAATATGACCTGAAACCCTGGTCAAGGTGTTGGGAGTAGTCCAAATAAATCCTCCTGGAGTTACAGATGGGGTTCTGTTGGAGTGGAGATCATCCTGTGGCAGGGTCCAGTGGTGGCAAGATGGGTCTGGTCTTTCCTCTGGGAATCCAGTGAAAACCAGACTGTCCTGCTGTGCTGAATTTCAGCTTTTATCTAGGTAGGAATGGTAGGCTCCTTCCACTGTGTGGAGCATCTCACAATGGATGATGTAATGTGTCAGTCATGTGGTGAGCCTTAATGGCCCATTAACAGAAGATATCCCCCGGAGGGGGGATGGGTCGTGGAAGAGATAAAGAACACTGCCTCACCTGGTTTTTACAGCCTATTAACAGATAGCACCTGCTCCCTCCCCCCTGGAGTTAAAAGAAAAAACACCTCTTCAACTGGTTTCAACAGACTGGGAATAAAATACATGCTTTTAGTTATATATTGCAACCCAAGTCAAAGGGCTTTGGGATTCTTGTGTGGTCTTGGTATCCCCCTACAGTCTGTTCCCACTTCTTGGCCTCATTCCAACACTTCTACTGTTATTTTATTGTCTCTCTGTGGACTAGAACTAGAATGTTTGTCCCAGAATAGTGCTGCCCTATCTCTGCATGACCTCCCTTCTCCAGTCATACCTTGGTCTTTCTCACCTCATGTTAATATTAACAGTCCTTTCTTATTGCTAACAATTCTTGTCTGTTATTAACAACAGTCTTTGGTTGACTCCACAGTCATCTTTCTATGGGTGTTTGAGACATACAAATTAGCTTCTCATCTTCTGGGATTCTACATGGAGTGAGAAGGGCATCCTCCTGTAAGTAACTCATCCTGTGAAAAGATGATTTCCCAAGCAAGGTGGGATGAATCACACCCGGAGCTTCTGTTACCACTTCATTAATTTCGAAAGGAGTCTAAGTTACTAGTTTTGGCCAAATTTACCTTTGGGGTTGGGGGAAGGGTATTAGAGGTGATTATCACTTTACGTGATCAAAAAGATTTTGTTGTTGTTATGAAGATATGGAAATTCAGTTTAACAAAAAGCAGCTGCATTAGTACCTCTGATAATTTGAAAGGGAACAACTTTTAAAGGATTTTTTATGAAATAAACCAAGAAACCAGATTTCAATTTGTTCTGAATAAATTTTCCCCTTCTTTCTCTCATGCCTACAGGTTTCTTTTTTAAAAGGCTTTTCAAAAAAATGAAATCAAATATCTTACTTAATCTATGCTCATTTATATGATGTTTAGGAAAGCACAAGCCAATAACTTATCTGAATATAAAAGTGGATGACAAAATGAGGATGACAAGTGAAGAATTAGATCAACAGATTGAAAAGTGTTTGGATGCCATCTCATTTACTCCAAAGATCTAATTTAGTAAAAAAAAAACTCTACAAAAGAGCTTTTATGAATCTGATCAATAAAATTTATTTTAAATCAAGGATTAATTATTTGAACTGAATTAGAAAGACTCCTTTGAAAATAGATAACATTCAACTCTCAAAATTGGATTTATTTGCCGGCGATGACTAATTAAAAGTAAAGAATGTCCTTTGCACTGCAGGCCAAAAAACCCCATTCCTCTAATACGTATTGAAAGCCAAAGTACTCTTGACAACACCACAGAGTCAAACCACTATGTGATAGTGCTGCAATATGCCCTGTCCTGTGGAGAGCTGAGCACATGATCAAACAGGAACTTTGCTTTGTAGACTGATGGAGGCTCGGAGGCTACTGGAATGTAATGAAAAGATTTTCCTCTGAGGGGTTTCTGTTTGTGTGCAGATGTCTATCACCCACTGTGAGATAATTCAGAGTGACATGGAGCAGTAACTGCTCATCATAGCGACTTTCTGCTACTTGGTGAGCACTGGTGGTGGAGCACTGTAAAAGAGGTATCACCTCACTACATAATGGGATGTAAAAAAGGCTTCTCATAAGAAGGGGAATAATTGCATATAACTAATCTAAAAAAATAATTCATAAAAAGCAACTAGACATGGAAAACAATCCCCATTTAGTAGGTACTCTAGTACACTTTCCTCATGCTTCTAATATGAGTAAATCACCTTTATTGTGCAACATGGCAATAGGTAAATAAAGTTTCTATTGAAAAAATGCTGAAACTTTACTCAAAGGAAACAAAAAGCTGCAAGTTTTGTAGTGCAGTATAGCAAGTTATTCTCAGTATCTATTCAATAATTCTTCTTAAGGATGATAACCAGATTGGAATAATTAAATTTTATCTAATCAAGTTGCCTAACTCTGCATCACACCCCAAAAATTCTGGTAGTGTAAGCTATATCTGTGTTATGAGGATTTGCACTATAGGTAGGATTAACTGAGCAGTAATATAACATTAAAGAGCTGGTCTAACACTTTTCAATGCCTTTGAGCCTGGTGACATTTGCTACTGTGAAATCCTATTGACTGTATTCGGTCAAAAGGAGACAGATTAAGTGGTCTTTGAGTCTTTCATTAGTATATTTGCAGACAACACTAAGCTGGGAGTGTGTTGATCTGTTGGAAGGTAGGAGGGCTCTGCAGAGAGACCTGGAATGGTCGGATGGATGGACAGAGTCCAATAGGATGAAGTTTAAGAAGTCCAAGTACCAAGTCTTGCACTTTGACCACACCCCCTGAAGCGTTATAGGCTGGGGACAGTGTGGCTGGACAGTGCCCAGGCAGAAAGGGACCTGGAGGTCTGGTGACAGCAGCTGAACATGAGCCAACAGTATGCCCTGGTGGCCAAGAAGGCCAATGGCATCGTGGCCTGGATCAGGAATGGTGTGGCCAGCAGGAGCAGGGAGGTAATTCTTCCCCTGTACTCGGCACTGGTGGGGCCATACCTTGAGTGCTGTGTCCAGCTCTGTCCCCTCAGTTTAGGAAGAACGTTGAGATGCTTGAGCGCATCCAGAGGAGGCAACAAGGCTGGTGAGGGGCTTGGAGCACAAACCCTGTGAGGAACGACTGAGGGAGCTGGGGTTGTTTATCCTGGAGAAAAGGAGACTCAGAGGTGACCTTATCACTCTCTACAACTTCCTGAAAGGGGCCTGTAGCCAGGTGGGGGTTGGTCTTTCTCTCCAGGCAGCAACTGACACAACAGGACACAGTCTCAGGCTGCACCAAGGGTAATATAAGATGGATATTAGGAAAAAAGTTTTTTATGGGAAGAATAATAAAGTACTGTAATGGTCTGCCTAGGGAGGTGGTGCAATCACCATCCCTGGATATGTTTAGAAAAAGACTGGATGTGGCACTTGGTGCCATGGTTTAGTTCAGGTGTTAGGGCATGGGTTGGACTCGATGATCTTGGAGGTCTCATCCAACCAGGTGATTCTGTGTGTGATTCTCTGATTCCACTACCCCAGGGTGCTTCAAGCCCTGTCCAGCCTGGCCTTGGATGCTTCCAGGGATCTCAGGGGCAGCCACAGCTGCTCTGGGAAACCTGTGCCAGGGCTTCACCATGCCCTTATGGGGACATCAAGATACGAGGGAAGGCCAAAATAAGTGGTGTTCTGTGCAGTGTTTATTAACTTACATTACTAAAGTTACATTCCTGGGAAAAAAGAAAAAAAAAAAATTCTTCTAACATTCTAGTAGCCCTTGTGGAGGTTTTAAGGGAGTTATAAATTATATAGGCCTTGTAACAGAAAACAGAAGAAAACTGTATAGATAAGTGACTTCCCACTTTCTTGTATAGCACTTTTCCTTAAACATGCAGCTGCTCCTACTATCCTTGAATGGACAATGAGCATATCAAAGCAGGGATGAATGTCACAGCTCGTTGACACACTAGAAAACAGATATAGAACCCAATTCCTTGTTCTAGGATGCTTTATTTATCTGTTTTAGACAAGCCAAATGTTGATTGGGGTATTTTAGCTCCCTTTTCCCATTGTATTCTCCCCTTATTCCTCATTATCTTCTCAGCTCTTCACTTCCAGTACAGTAGAATCAACCCCATCCTTTCCAAGAGAGATGTTTGAAACACTGTGTCCAAATGGGCTACAAAGACATAGCCCTTTGTTCTGACCTTACCTACTATTTTCAAGTCATTCTCTAAAATACCTTAGCTTTAGAAACAACAACAGGCCTACTTATCAAATGGTTGCTCTGCATTAGTTTCATTTTGCACCTCAATTATATCTCAAGAAAGAGCTGTCCCAGACATTTCATGCTTTTGCATTTCCTGTACATAAGCCATTTTGTCAGCCATCTTACTCCCAGCCCTTTTTCCTTTCTTCCCACAGCTCAATTGTACATGTGTCATTCTCCAGCATTCAGACCAGGAATGGTGGCTAGGATGGGAAGGAAAGTCTCAAAGCAAGTTATTTTTAAAAAACCCAGAACTTTCATGCAGTGAACACTATCCCAATTATGTATTTTTCAGATTTTTGAAATGCTAAAAAAATTACTTCAGAGGTTTTGCCTTCACCAATCTCAGGTCTGTATGGAAAGTGATATGATAAAATCTTTCTAAAACATTTGTCTGAGAAGTTAGTTAAGGTTTGAATAGAAATATTGCTAACCCAAGTCAGCTGGCCTGATTTGCTATCTGTGACCCACCCACTACTACTAATGATAACACCTTCTGCCAAAAGGGTGAAAAATATTTGATCTTTGTAGGTTACTTTCATCTATTTCCAGAGTTCACTCTGTAATGAGAAATATAGGTCTCTCTTTACAGAGCTTAAGTGTTTCTGCAGACCTTCCCCAGCTTTTACATTATACCCTCATTTTTAAAGCACCTGAACTGGGAGGTGATACAGGAGGCTCCAATTTAGGTCTTTAAATAGAAATTAAATTTTATAACATCCTAGTTGCCTGAGGTTACTGTGCAGAACAGCTAAGAAGGATCTTGGACTTTGGATGAGTTTGCTTTAAAAGGCCCTGTCTATTACATTGTAAATGCTTTAGAAATGATGGAAAGAGCTTTTTTTTTTTTTTTTTTATCTCTTCTATGTGTTTCGCTGTTTCATTTCCATAACATTCACAAGAAATACATCCTGAGATCCACATTATGTAGTAGGAAATTTCATTTCTCCTGTGTTTCTTACAAGAACTGAACTCCCTTTCTAGCTTTAATTTCATACCTGTGGTGAATATGTTATACTTCCTATCACAAGTATCGCTATGGGCATAAATCGGTAAAAGTCATTTAGAAACTTGGATTTTGGCAAGCATTCACTTAGGTTTCAGGAGACCAGGCTTCAGTTCCCAGTTCTGTTGCTGTTTTTTTCGATAAATGCGTTCATCTCTTTCTGTGCCCTAATTCCACATTTGTGAAATGAAAATGGTCACTCTGAATCACAACTGTAGAGGAAGCTGAGACAATGGAAGGTAAATATGTTTATTAGATTAACATCTCTCAGTATTTGATTAGATACGGCTTTGGCCTGGGTAAGAGACTATTTCAAGCTTAAGATGTAACTGCCCATAAGGGTTCAGCTTTTTTTGTGTTTTGTCTGTGATTCGAAGACCCCACTGGACATACAGTTGGGTGTCCACTGACCAACAGAAACAAAACCAAACCCCATGAAGCCTCTGTCACAAATTAGTGTTTTCTACTGCTTAAAGAATCATCAAAGCTTTTGTCAAAAAACAAGTTTTGGTATGAAGTTAGTGTGAATTTGTGACTAAGTTATTCTTCTCTGCTAGCGCCTTCTCAATCAATTAATCCCGTGGTCTGAGCTGATATTGGGGATGGCCCTGACCAAGCACCTTAGCATAGTGTCATTTGCAAACTTGCTAAGGATGCTTTGAATTTTACTAAAAATTCCATTGATTAAGATTTTATATAATATTCATTCCAATATGGATCCTTGAAAGATACCATTTGTTAATGGTTTCCATTTGAACATCGAGTAATTGGCTGTAACTCTGAATGTGGCCATTCCAGCCAATTCCTTATCCATCTAACAGTCCATTCATCTAATCCACATCTTTCCTGCCTAGAGGTAAAAATGTTGTGGGGATCCATATTAAAGATCTTACAGAAATTAGCTGGATGATCACTGAACCTCTTCCCATATTCACTGATGCAGTCACTCCATCTTGGAAGGCCACTGTGAGATTAGTCAGGCAGAATTTGACCTTGGTGAAGCCATGTCAATTTTCTCTATTTCCTTGTCCCTGTGTTCTTCATCATAACTTCCAGGATAGTCTGTTCCATAAACTTGCCAGGCACAGAAATGAAGCTGGTAGTTCCCAAGGTCTTTCTTATTATCTTTTTTGATAGTGGTTGTAATATTGTCTTTTTTCCCAGTCACCAGGGACTTCACCTGATTGCCATGACTTTTCAAATGTGATAGAGTAGCTTAATGACTACATCTGTCAGTTTTCCTGAGATCCTGGGATTCATCTTGTCAAGTCCCATGGACTTGTGTGTGTTCAGGTTTCTCAGGTTATCTGGAAACTGCTATTCCTCTTTTACCAGAGATTTAGAGACATGAGAAGAGTGATTACTAGTAAAATCTGAGGCAAAAAAATATTGATTACTCATGTTGCTGTATAACACATAGAATAGATTTCACTGAATCTTGTGTCACATAAAGCAGTAGAAATCTGAAATTAGAAGAAAGTTGGCTTCTTAGTGCATGAAGAACACAACAATAAAGAAAGAAACAAATTGAGAAGTATATTTCAACATATACATGAGCCAAGTGGTATAATATTTCTGAAGTGCAGAAAAAGAATTTCCTTATCCCCTGAATGAGAAGTCCATTTCTTGAAATTTTAAGTGTTTCATAAATCAAATTTTTCAAAATAATCCTCTTGATTTCAACATTAACAGAATAAAATTATGATTATTATATGTTAATGAAAGTCTCAGTTAAGTCCAGCTCTTTCCAGTTTCTATAGAGTAAAGGTGCAACCATCTTGTGGTCAGAGTTCTGGGTTCTCACATAGGGACACCCAACCTTCTGAGAATTAATCGATTTCTTTTGTGTTCTAGTTTGACTCCAGATGTCAATCAAGCCCAATGCAGATGCTGTCTCACTCCCCCACCAGTGGAATGGGAGAGCAAATCAGAAGAGTAAAAGTGAGAAAACTAGGGGGTTGAGATAAGGGTTTTTTTAAAAGACCCTTTTAATAGGGAAAGCAAATGCTGCACATGCAAGCAAAGTAGAACAAGAATTTCATTCACCACTTCCCACAGGCAGGAAAGTTTTCTGTCATTCCTAGGAACTCCGGGGTCCATTATGCATAACAAAGTAACATGTCATCACTGTAAACATCTTCCTCATTCTTCCCCTATCTTTTATTTGCTGAAGTCAACATCATATGATATGGATTCTTCCTTAGGTCAGTTGAAGTAAGTGTTCTGTGCTCTCTCCCAACTACTTGTGCACACACAGCTTAGTCTCTGCTGGGGTGGTGTCAGAGGCAGAAAAGGCCTTGGGTCTCTGTAAGCACTGCTCACCTGTAACAAGAGCATCTCTATGTTACCGACTCTGTTTCCAGAACGTGCCCAAAACCTGTCCCCATATCAGCTACTATGAAGAAAAATTATGTCTATCCAGGCCAAAATCAGCACATCTTGAAAGTCTGTGTTTGCTGGATTTAAAATACAAATAGGACTCTGCAAATAAGAAGCAAACTTCAATTGAAATTGCACTCTGTAGACCACAAACCAAAAACTGATAGGTTTGAGACATCTAAGCATCTTTACTTCTCTCAGCAGAGGGCTGATTTGGGAAATATGTAGATTTATTCATGCTTGTCACTGGTCACTACAACATTGCTTCTCATGACCAGAGACTGTGTATATCCTCAGCTATTTACCATTCTCTTCTAGGTACACAAAAAGACTGCAAATGGTCCTTACCTGAAATAAATAAATAAATCTTTCATCTTTGCCCTGGTGTATTCAGCAGTGCAATTATATTGCACTTTAACCAAATACAGGAAATGTGATCAGCCTATGTCCTTGGCACTACGGAAGTAAGAAGAAAAAAAATAAAACCAAAGCAATAATATCATGCTTCCTCATTTGGATAGAAAAGACAAAAGGGAGATAATAATCTGTCTAAGGGAGAGGCTTGGATTGCTTTATTTTGAAGTAATAATTATCCTGCAACCACATATGTAGCTTGAAACAGTTGAATGCCTACTATCTTTTTTTGGTGAATTTCTGACCCATTGAAGATAAGCACAATTTTATTCAACGTCCAAACCCCTGTTTTGATGAGATCTTAAAAATGTTTTCACTTTGAGGTTTTCCCTCACCAGCTTTGTCTGAATTTCCTGGAAACTTTTTGTAAGAGAGTTCTGGACTTGGAGAAGATACATCAGCATTATTTGGCACAGGGTTAGCACC
Source organism: Sinosuthora webbiana (assembly GCA_013397395.1). Lineage (NCBI taxonomy): Eukaryota > Metazoa > Chordata > Aves > Passeriformes > Sylviidae > Sinosuthora > Sinosuthora webbiana. Next base: position 197,065 of record VXBN01014479.1, on the reverse strand, counting down.
CTACCCTTAACATAAGGAAGATATTGTGACCAGCTATAGAGGACAGGCATCTGGTCTACTGGTACCAGCTCTGCTAATGGATGTCTGAGCGACAATCTGCTAGAACCAGGTTCCATGTACACTCTCAGTGTATTTTACCTGAAGCTTTCAGACTCAGGCCTTCAACCTTGTTATCTTCTACATTATATAAGTATTGCTACTGAAGTCAATGAAACTAGAAAAACAACAAGAAAATAATAAAATTAAGTATAATACTGTACTGGAAGAAAAGTGTTGTCAAGGAATTTCTTTGAAAAATAAATCTCATTATAACTGTACCTTTGGATATGAAGATGATGGTTCATCATGATCAGTTTAGTAGTGAAAATGCATATAGGACACTCATGATAAAAGAAATGGAATTGAAAGAGAGAAAGAATTATTGCTTGCAACCACAAGTTCTACATGACCTTGAAAATGGAAGATCACAAAGAATTCAAATATATGATGCAACATAGAAAAGATTTAAAATACTCTTAAAAGAAACAGCTGTAGCAAGATGAGAAGAAAACAGATAATTGACACCAGATGTCCCTCTCAGACAGTGATGAAAGAGTAATTACAGAGGGAGAGATAGCATCCTGCAGAGAGCAGATGAGCTTTACCAGCAGCTCTACAAGAATGCATAGAGACAAACATGACAAGTTTCACCACCTTCTATGACATAAAGAGGCAGGAAGAAAAAAAACTTATCTTATGCCCTCAAAAAGAAGATAGAGAAAGTCGTGAAACCTTTAAGAGGAAAAATACCTTGAACAGATGGCATCACTAGTAATATCATAAAAGTTGGAGGGAAACCAGTAACCCAGCCAGAAGAGCTAATCAACTTGAACTATAGTGAATGAAGTGTCAAAGGACTGGAATTATATTATAATCACTCTTCTGCATTGTAAAAATGCCAAAGGTGCTAAGAGACATGCAGCTTTCTTATAGAGCTCCAGCCATTTCTTATATCGTTGAGCACATTAGCCGAGCAATTGACTTTTGTAACAGCTACAGTTCAACTACCCTAAAATAGATAAAAATACTTAATAAAGCATATTTCATATTCATCTAGTAAACTACCAAATACACATCATTTCATGAGATAAAGACTGTCAGACTGTCTAAACGCCTAAGTAATGATATAGCAATGTGCAAAAAATAAATTTCTCCAAATCAAACTAACAAAATGAATCAGTGCTCTACACACACTCCCTAGGGTGAGGATGAGAGGGATCATGAACTATATCTGACAGATGTTATCAGAGTGCTTAAAGCTCTACTGGAAAGCGATTGCATTATAATGATGAGGGTAACTTGAGAATCTACAGAGAGGAGAAAATTATGAACAAAAACTAACCTCTGAATATGTCCACATCTCCCTTCTGCATAAATTTTAATATTGATAGGAATGTTTTCAATATATAACAGAGAAACATTTTGCAAAATTTAAACCTACTATTTTTAAAAGAATTTTTGAAGTTACTTTAGACAAAGTATGCAAAACCAATCTGATTAGATTTGTTCAGTACCTGAGCTTATATGAACATCCTTAATTGTTAGACTCTTAACAACATGCATGTTTAATAAACTCATCTGTATTTCATAGGTGTTGAATAATACTGCTACCCTATTATGTGTCTGTACCTTGTATTACTTTTTCGATACTGAAGAAAACAGTTTTTAAATGGCTTTTTACTTTATGTTTTTTTCCCTAATTTGATTCTAATTTGCTAATGCTAAGTTAGTTCAAAAACCCAAAAAATTGTTTTGTTGTTCTAAAAATGAGAATTAGTTTTGAATAACATGTTCATGACAAATATACCCTTCTATTTCCTTGGAACATTTTAGCTAATTTTTTTCTAATCAGCTAGTGTAGGCTGGAAAACAGAAAGGTGAAAGCATGCTAGAGCTTTTTTGTTGCTGTCAAAATGTTTCCTCAGAAACTCCAATTAGATAGCTCAATGTTAACACTGTATGCCTAAGATACTCTGGTAAGAATATTGATGGGACAGTGAGTGAAGAATTTAAATGTGACTTCAGGTTAACTTCTGACAGATTAGAAATATGGGAAATTTTCCCTCATGGGAGAGTGGAAACATTATAAAATTACACAAATGAATGGTTCAGTCATCACTAAAAGTGCATTTATGATTTAATATTAAAATGTTGTGTTCAGAAATAAATCTTAGTTGGATGGAGAGTGCTTTATCAGTACAGATATATCTTTGTTGATAGATCAAGGCATAATTGTATCTATTCAATGAGCTTTGGATTAGAGACACAGTGAAGTACGTTGGTTCTTATTATCCCGTTTTTTAAAAAGTACTGATAAAATAATTTGGATGTCAATCTAACAATTATGCTTTCTTGAACTCTTGAATTGATGTGTGCAAAAAGGCACTTCTGCACTCAAGAAAAGCTTGATACTATTGGTTTCCAGCAGTGGAAATTTCAGAGGGAAAATTAAAAAGCTACAAAATACGTTTGCAATGAAGGCATGAATGTTCCACATAGGGAGCTTATGGTCTTGAATAACATCATTGAGTGTACTCCATCAAGACAACTGGCAGTCCAAACAAAGAACATTACCAAACACATGTGAAATGATAATTATGCAACTGTCATTAGTCAAATCAGCAGGTAGTAGAAGAAAACTCTAAGTGACAGATGGAAACATTCTTTTTCTTTTCCTTTCTCCACTTCCATTTCCTTCCCTCTCTCTGCCTCTTTTACTCTGGAATTTCCTGGGAAAGTAGGGCATTAAAAATAAAGATGAATCACTTTCTCTTAACTTGAGTTTAGCAATGCTTTGTGAATTTGTCCAAAACAGGTAAATAATGAAGAACATTGTCCTCTGAGGGACTCTGTTTTCCTCTGTTGAGAGTAAATATACATGAAATCATTCTATGTCTGGTTTTGTGCAGAGAAAGACAAATATAATTGTAGAAATAAAACCAAGCAGCATTTTCTGGAGAGATTTATATGATTTTATGATAGGGACTAATGTCTTTCTGAAGTAAAAATCTCTGCTGCGATGACTCTGTAGCTAGTTTACAATGTGTATTTCCTTTTAGTAACATAACTTATTCCTCTAGAAAGCAATAATGTTTTCAATGGAGCTATTTACAATTAAGCAAAAATTTAGTTGTTTTGCCAGATCAGGCCCTCATAATATTATCAATATTCTTTTAGTTACCACAATGTATGGGAGAAATTATAAGACCTGACTCTCTAGAAAATCACAAAAACATAAAGCAAACCTTTTCAAAGTTTGCTGTTCCCAAAAGGATTGAAATATCAAAGCAGTTTTTGAAATTCTGGTTTTGGTATATTCTTGATCCAACAGAATTGTAAACTATTAGATATCCAAGAATCCAAAGAAAAAGAATGAAATTCAAAATGTATGAGGGTTTTTTATAATATGTGGTCCATTGTCTAAACCCAGTAATCATCATATAAGCTCCAACAGATTTAAAATTTTTTCTACACTAAAATTAAAACTTAAACTGTTAATTATCAGAATTGACTCCCAGTGTTTTGACTTGTGTTTCCTCCATTAAAAAAATTCCAGTATAAATTTTTTTGGAATTCTCCCCTGCTCTATTACAGACCCAAAAACTAGGGGCATAAACCTGAGAAACGTATTAATTTAATCTTCTAATATTTTCATGCTTTTAAAAGTAAACTTAAAGAGACAAGCAAATGATGCTTAGCAGAAACAGTATGGGTGTAAGCAAATAATATGTTGATAAAAATTATACCACTGGAAATACTTTCTTTTCAGAAGATACACCTTTTATCATGGTATCATAAAATAGTTTGATTTGGAAGGGACATTTTGAAGGTCATCCAGTCCAACTCTCTGACAATGAACAGGGACATCATCAAATAGAGTAGGTTGCTGAGAGTCCCATGTGACTTGACCTTGAATTGAGACAGGGTTGAGAAAACANGATCTTATATCTAATTTAATTAGGTCCCCACTCATTTTAAAATCATTCCCCCTAGTCCTATCACAACAGGACCTACTAAAACGTTTGTCTCTTTCCCATAGGCCCCTGTTAAGTACTGAAAATTCTCAGTAAGAGCTTCCCAGTCTCTCCTCTCCTCTCCTCTCCTCTCCTCTCCTCT
>VXBN01014479.1:76275-192759 GCA_013397395.1 Sinosuthora webbiana | reverse complement strand
CCTCTCCTCCTCTCCTCTCTCCTCTCCTCTCTCTTCCTCATAGTAGAGGTTCCTACTTACTTCCATCTTACTTTCTCTAGTCATCTTGGCCTCCTGGGGATTCTTTCCAACAGACTGATGCTCTTCCTGTTCTGGAGACCCCAGAGCTGAATACAGCACTCCAAGTAGGGTCTCACCAGAGACAAGTAGAGAGGCAAAATCCCATCCCTTGTCCTGCTGGCCACATTGCTTTGGATGCAACTCAGGAGACAATCGACTTTCTGGGTTGCAAGTGCACACTGCTGGGTCATGTACAGCCTCTACAACCATTGGCTGCCCCAGGGCCTTCTCAGCAAGGGAGCTCTGAATCCCTTCATCCCACAGTCTGTATTATAATGTGGGTTGCTCTGATGCAGGTGCAGCACCTTTCACCGTGGCCCCACTAATTACGCTTGTACTGTCCAGATCATCCTGTCCTTCAGAGGTGTCAGCTGCACTTCTCCACTTGATGTCATCTTCAAACTTGCTGAGTATGCACTCAATCACTTTTCTGTTTCTCTGATGAAGACATTACAGAGCACTGTTCCCAATAAGGATCCTTGAGGGTTGGCACTTGCCAGCAGCATCCATTGGGACACTTAGCCATTGTCCAATACTTTTTGGTTGTGACTGTCCAATCAATATGCAATCGAATAGGGTGAGGCACCTGGATTACCTCTGAAGATGGCCTTGTCCTTTCCAGGATGACTAACCTCGATTCAGTGAATGAAGTCAACAGTCCTCAAGGAAGATCATGAAAAAATTTTCATTGATTTCAATATATTCTTCACACCATTCAGTTCTTCACACCATTTAGAAAACATGACTTGAAATCTGAGTGTGAAAACAGTAAGTGTTAAAAAGGTTTTGATCAAATTTCTTTCTAAGATTTTTACCCCATTTAGAAATTCTTTTTAATATTAAACACATGTTACAGTGCAAAAACAAGACCAAGACTGTTTCAGAATAGATAATGAAATACATCTCTTGTTTGTATCATACATTTTTGGAATAAATATGAGTGTCACAGAGAAGAAATAAATTGCATGAGAAAGATAAAAGATTCAGTTCTCTATGGTGAGCTGAGAAAATATTTAAAACCAGGACCATTTTCAAGGGGCTCTCTATAAATTTTCATTTTATTTTGGTAAAGTTTTATAGATATATCCTTCTCAAAATTTAGATTTTTGTTATAATACTTTTTTTTTTTTCCATAGGAACTTATCACAAAATCACTGTATAGATGATTTTTTTAATCTGTCTTCTGTGGGTAGACACAAAAGCACAAATACAAATTTATATGGTGAATATGGAAGAGAAAAAATATTTTTAATATTTTCTCTATGTAACATTATAGAAATAATAGTTATATATTTATTCTCCACATCTTCCTTCCCCATTAAAAAAAATCACATATATGCATACAGGAAGGGACATTAGTAACAGAGATCAGAAACTTGTTTTTCCTTTTTCAATGTGTACATATATTTGAGATATTAATACATTGATCCATAATTAATTTTTAGTTATTTTTAAACATACTGTTTTTTATTCACTCTTAAGTTCTGTGGAAAAGTAATGTGAATGTTTATTTAATTCAGTCTTGAAATACCCACAGCATGCAATTGTTCCAGATTGCAATAATTACTTTTTAATGCTTCTTTTATGTTGCTTGCTAATATCTAGAAGCTGTATACTTTATTTAGGATCAGAATTCATGTAATGGACTGAAATGGAGAGGTGGCACTATTTTGATATAAAAATTTAATGATGACAAATTTTTTAAAACAGTCTGTACAAGCTATTCTTAAAGACCAAAAAAAAAAAAATTAGTAAATTACTCAATTTTAGGCATAAAAAGAGATTATATTAATTTTTAAAATTATAATTGCTGATTCATATTTTTCTAGATATATAAATATACCTGTAGCAAAGTAAATATGTTTTCTAAGATGTCCCTGAATTTTAGACCAAATAATGTTTCAGGAAACATAACTGATCTCTGTGTTACAGGAGCATGCTTATATACATCCTATTTCTTTATTCATGTTCATAAACCAATGAAGTAGGAGTAGAACTACTGGATGACTTGCCTGAATATTTGGCTGAATCGATCCATGGCTCTTTGGACAGGTGGATTTATTGATCTTTTTTTGTCATTTCAGCCTCAGAGAGCTGTTCAACATGACATTAGGTCTCACACTGTCAGGACAGAAACTAGAGCTGACAAAGTGATCTACCTCCTGCCCCCATTTACATACTCAAATTTTCAAATAGATTAAGAACAACATTAAGAAATGTTTGCAATTTTGGTTTGGATTATTTTAGTTAGCATTTTAGCTGGTTAGCTAGAATTTTAGTATGATTTAATTATTAGTTTATTGCCACACATTTTTTACATGCTTAAGTATAAAATATTAGTAAACACCTTCATGAACATATAGATCAGTAAATAAACTCAATATCTCATTTTTCCATTATAAAATTATATTCCAAATTATTTTATATCTTCCCTTTCATAAGTTTATTTTGGAGTCCAGTTAGTTTCCTATAGAGCACGTTTATACAATAAACTTTATTTTAAGTTTATATATAGTTCCTTTGATAACTGAGGTGTAGAATGCCTATTAAACCTAACACATGATGTGTGGTTTAGGGCATGGTCTTGTTGTAAAAAATACTCTTTGAATCATTTTTGACAGTTTTATAAGCCTTCTTATATCAAAGTCATCAGTGAAGCATGACTCATTAATTGTGTGAACATCTATTGCCCTTCATGTATAAGTTTCAAAGTTAGAATTCAGGTTTTTCCTTCTGGTGGTGGCATGAAGGTGTTTGTCTATTTGTCTTTCTAACAAGTGTTGCTCCAAAAAAAAATTTTTTTTACTCATAACTTTTCCACAGCTTTATGAGAAATTACTTATACGTATTTAAAAAAAATGCAATTGACTTACACAATTAACAAGGAAAATTGTGAAAAAAATTGTCCATCATTCACCAGTTGAAAAAGAAAAGCTGAAGTGAATCCCAGAGTGTAGGCCTAACTTTGGAATGTCAGCCCAAACCTCATCCTCCTGTGGGGATAAAGCAACATGGTTGCAGACCCCAAAGATGAGAAGCCCTGTTAGATCCCACTGTCAAGGCTGAGAAGGCAGCAGGAGTAGAATCATTCTGTGAATGAAGAATCCATCCCACTAAATATTTGAAAGACTCTTATAGCTAGAAAATCAAAGAGCAAGTTGTCTCAGTAGTGATTACCAATTATACTCCTCAAAAAATAACTAAGAATAGGTAAAAATACAGTCTAATATAATACAATGCAATATAGTATAAATATAGGTGGGCTGAGAAGATTGGGAAGAAGATACTATCAGTTTAATCAGGTGTTTTTAAAATACTTGAAATATATAAAATGATAGATTCATACTGATTTTTTTAAAAATATCCAATAGCATAAACCCAGAGGAATACCTAGTAAGCATCTATCACTTTCTAAATGCAACCAAAATGCTCAAATTCCTCTAATTAAAGAAAATTGCGTAGAAATAACAAATAGTGACAGCAATAATTATAGAATTTCTCTATTCATAGAAAACTGGGACTTCATAAATATCAAATAATTTGCTAAACCACATACAGTTATGTTAGTTTTCAATATGCTATAAATTCAACAATTATATCCACTTATCATTTATTTACCTATTTTTTCATTATAAATAAACAGAAAATATGTTATTTATTTATTTTATACCATTTATTTATAAGGAAGGAGCTGAATGGATTATACTGCATCCCTTTGTTTCTTCACATAGACACCTCAATTTTTTTCCTCATGTATTTGAGACAGGGCATAACAAAATATATTTTTGTCTTTACTGAAACACTATGCACTAAATTCTTTTCTCATCTCAGGGTGGTTTAATTAAAGCTTTGTATAAAAGCATAAGACAGTCATTACTGTCTTCAGTGGAAGTAAAAATATTCAAGTCTGATTCAAAACAGAAAAACTGTTGACATTTCTGAATAAATATAAGAAAATGTATGAGTTCTTTTAAGTTAGAGTAAATTAAATAAAGCAGAATCCTAAAACTATGGGAAACAAAACATAGGTTAACATGAGATGCAGGGCAAGAGGTTGTCAATTCTGTAAGTTGTTTATTGTATATTTTAATTGGTATGATTTGTTTACCGTGAAAAAAGTAATATAAGGCTTGAAGGCCTTTCCTAACCTTTAAAAAAATGAGACAGGAGGCTGTGACCATTAATAGCTATTTCATAACTAAATAACCAATAGGAATAAATTTTACACTGAACATTGACTGGATGGAAGATCTGTCATCCTTCATGCTTCCAAAAATTTTACCACCAAACTTAAGCAAATATCCAGGTGACACGCTGAGGTGGTACAAAAAGCCTGCCCTACAAGTGTTTTGATCATTTGGAGATAATGACATTCCCTTTTGGAGATTTGACTCATGTAAAAGATGTTGCCTAAAGATGCTAGGGGTTTGAATAGTCAAAACTGGGAGGGATGACACTGAGTGCTAAGACCTTTGATACAATTGTCTCTGGATGGAAGGGCTATTCTCTGTCTCTTGGTTCACTTTAAGAGGGAAAGGTTCGTAGCAAGCAGTATAACTGGGGCTTGTCTTTTTTGCCATAATGGAGGCTAATTTCTTGTTTAAATAGGCCTTTGGAAAGTGTCAGGCTTCATCTAGTAAGCAATTAACCTATATATGTTTGTTTGGTTGGTTTTTTGTTTGTTTGGGGGTTTTGTGTTGTTTTGGTTTAGTTTGGGATTTTTTTGTTTGTTTGAGATTTTTTTTTTGTTCATTTTTTGTTATTTGTCATCAATATTTATTTTATTAAAGAACTTCTCCAATTTTTTTTGTGCTTAAAGAAAATGGTCACTTGGCAGAAAATAAGGCTACTGACTCACCAGGGAAATGCAGAAAGGATTTATGGTGTCTAAATCACACACTCTCAGTCAAAAGGTATGAATATGAATGCAGCTTATAAAGCGCCAAGTGGAACGTGGGAAGTAAATGCATATTGAAGGTTAGAGGAGTCAAAGGCTGGCACTATTGAAACAGATGTTTAGAGCTGAATTTTTTTAAGATTTTAGTAGTGTAAATATTTTTTATACCTGTAAAGAATATGGTTGTAGTGTCTTACTACTGAAAGGAAGGACTGACAGATGTAATAAAACATTGTAGGTCAAGAAAACTTTCTGTTAGCACTATGGAAGCATACTTCAAAAAATCAAAAGCAGTAGTTGTTCATATCGCACTTTTCTTGACCTCTGATAGCTTCACCTCTCTTATAGAGTGCTCTCTCAGTCTATGAAAAGAGGATTTCTATCTAAGAAAAGACGTATTCCTTTCCCCCCATAGATGGCTGCAAATCTATTCTATTTTAATGGCAAAGGAAAGTGAGACAGACAATTTTGCACTCACAGTGAATTCTGGCTTGACATTGTCCAAGGGTTTTGTTTCAGGCTAAAAATAGTATTCAAGATAGGAATGCTTTTTTATAAAATTCCCCCATTTTTTACCAAGATGATTCAAACTAGGAAAACAAGGAGATTGGTGTTGAGAATACAGAACGAGTATTGCTCTGAACACTGATTCTTTCTATCATGTTCTTTTTCTGAATCTTCTGAGTTTCCAGCTATTGAGCAATGTGCAATTTCCACAGTTATCCTGACTTACCCCAACATTTTTTCTTATTTAGTGCATAGAATGGAAGACTAGATTTGTGTTAAATTTGGTGGAAGAAACAGGTGCTTTTGACAGAAAATAGTTTTAGCTCCATCTTGAGAAACATGAAAAACAGAGATATTCTTACTTTAAATCAGTGGCTCAATTTGTATATTTTTAATCTAGGGATATATTTTAAACACCTACTGGTTATGAAAAGGCAGGTAAAGTCTACAAATCTAAGAAAGTCCTCGAATCTGGTCCTTCGATTGCTTCACAAACTCTTGGCCCATTGAATTTGTAATGAACAAACAGGGCAAAGTTAAGTGAGAAAGGGCTATTGTACATTTTAATTAAAAACCTGTGTTTTCTGGAGCTGGATTAGTGGAAAAATAGGAGACAAAGTTATTAATCAGCTAGCAGGTAAGTGCTCCCACGACCATGTAATGAACACATCAAAGCTTTAAGACCAGTCTCTTCAAGTCTTCAAGGGTATCTGCAGGTCAGCTTTCAATGCCTAATTCAGAGTGAAGGTGCTCGATTGCACATGTATATATTAAAATGTATTCAGATGAAAAATACATCTGAACGACATGGATATGGACATGTTGCACAAGGGCAAGAAACTAACTCAGAGGAATACTATATTCTTTGTAAATTATTCACTCAAATGCAGTCGATATGAAATAGTGTTGCAACAGCCAATGTGCCACTATCCCACAAGTCACAGAAGAAATATTTTACTTGAGGAGGGTAGTGGCAAGTGAATACTTGATTTTGACTGTTTGCAGTTTTACTGAAAAAAAGAAGGAATTGATCAAAGATAGCTAGTTCAATTAAATTTTAGAAAAGAAGTTTTCTTTGTGTTTACCTTTTTAAAAAAAGGTTTTTATTTCTCCTTCAAGCTTTAAATGGTATCTTGTTATTGAACAGAAAATCAGAAATACCAAAACTGAAGGGGACTATTGGAAAAGAGTTTAAAAAACAATTACATTTTTAGTTATTCTCCTTCAGGAAATTGTGCATTACACAAATTTGCTGAAGTCCCATAAACCTGCTTAAAGAGATTAAGCTTTCCTGTAGTTTCCATCACGCTAAGAATAACTACACTTTATGATAATAATATGCCTAATGCTGCAACAGATCAGATTGGGTTTTTTTTATTACTCGTATGACATCCTACACTTTCCAGAAGAGTTGCTTTTCATAACCATTATGTCATGCACTCTTCCTGATTTGTTTGGAGGAAATATCTTTCCACCATTAAAATGAAATTCACTACTTGACTGAGAATCTACATTTTGAGATAAAACAGATGGAGCCTGTTCTACCATCCCATGAGCATCCTTCTCCCCATCTAGAATTGCATGCAAATCTTATGTGATGTTCATAAGATCATTTGAAAGGCTGCATTGAACCTTCTAGCTTGGTAAAGACACTTACAAGGAAACATTACCATTCCTTGTTTCAGTCCTGAAACCAACAGCTTTCCGTCTCTTCAGGCCCTATAAAAAGCCAGGATCAGAAATCAGTAAAGTATTGTTTCCAGTGTACTGTCCCTTCTTCAGATGCAGTAACATACAGACTCATAAATGCCACAGAGCTGACAGAAACAATTAGGAGATCTCAAAACAGTCATCCATTCTTTGATATGGCATAGATCTTGAAAGCTTTTTTTTCTCTCTCTCTATTTTATTTATTTATTTATTTATTTATTTTATTTTTTATAAATCAATATTTGAAAACTTAAAAATCTGTCTTGGACATGTAGACATGTTTTTTAAAGATTTCCAGTCTCACAGGAGGCAGATTATACAGCTGCATATTTAGACAATCTGATGGACAAAATTTCACCTTGATGCTGAGTTCAGCCTCAGGTTTGCTAGATGCAGGAGCACTGCATGGAAACATTTAATGGACCGGCAACCTCTGATGTAAGTGGGGATTGCTTTCTGGTCATCGTAGAATCAAGGGAATTTGAGGTTTTCATTGTTTTGCAGTGCCAAGATATTGATTTGCAGATGATGGCAACAGAAGAAATATAGCAATTTATTTTGCTGTATTCTTGGCTTTAAAACAAAATGGTTAAATTATATCATATCTAATTAGAAGTTAGATGGCTAGTCTATTGTGTTTTTTCCTTTCTGCATTGTGTTCCTGCTGCCCTATTTTTTTTTATATGTGCTTGGAATATGAAATACTTACAGTTCTCTAGAACTGTTTCACTTTTGACTTCCAGTTGCTGGAATTTTATCTTCAGCTTTTAATATTTTAATAAGGCATACCCATTTTAGCATATCTGTCCTAACAATATCTATCTAATATGTTAGAACAATGACAACCTTGACCAATTGTGGCAGGTTGGATATTCACTATCTGAGTTGAGTTCTGATGTAATTGTATTTAAATCTAAGAGGATTTTCTCAGCCTTCTTTTGCTTTAGCTCTATACTATCCTCCTTGTATCTGTAACTATGCCTAGTTGATTCAAATTTACTATGAAGTTTTTTAATTTATCTACAGTAGTTTTATTGAGGAGACAAAGAATATTTAAGACTGAGCATGTTATATAAAACATATGGGTTAATCATACATTTGTGTGTGTCATTGGTATAGGCTTCATCAGCTTCTTTCTACCTACCTGGAAAATTTAACCATATATATCCTCTTTCCCAGCAAATTTGCAGTCAGAAAAACATTGAAAAAAATGACACCATTAAGTATGGTATCGTTTATTTCATTAGTATCTACCCTATAAAAAGCTGCTTCTGCAGATATTAAGATAAATAAGATATATTTAGACATTCTTCTGAATCCATGAATTTCTGCTGTATTCTTTTAAAGTCAGCAGCCTGTTAAAGCATGCAGCAAGTATTTATTCATGGTATTCTCTCAGTGTGAATACTGTGGATACTGTCCTGAATCAGTAAAGGGATTTAGACTTTCTGAAGGATCTTATATAAACATTAGATTTACAGATTAGGGATGAAAATAATATTCAGCCCAAAGCCAGGATACTCTACACCGAAAAAAATATTTCTGTATAATTGGTTTACACTTTTCAGTCTGTGAGTTAACCTAATCTCAATTAAACATTCCAGCTTTCTGCAACATATTCTATTGTGAATAAAATTAATATTACTCTTAATCTACACATAAGGAGCTGCCATAGCATTAGCATCTAAAAAGTTCACTTCAAAGTCTAGTGTTTATGGAGTAAAACAGGAAAAAGAAAAAAAATGGGGGAAAAAAAAGAAAGAAAAAAAAGGGGAAAAAAAGGAAAATTCCCCTTTTTTTCTGATGTTGTAGGAATGGAAAAAATATCAAGAAAAGGACAAGAGTGAAATTAAAATCTCTGCAGAATAATAGGGGCTAAAAGTGATCTTCAGTCTTCTACACAGGCAGGTCCTTCCTAGCTGCTCTCTGTGGGTGAAATGAGTCAAAGGATAAGTCTGAACATTGTGATACAGAGCACTGACCACTACAGGTCAGCTTGATCAAACACAAAGTTAGTCTATACACAGGTCAGGGATGGTGCTTTTCTGATGTTCAGAGTACTTGAAAAAGTACTTGAAAAAGTCATGCTCATCCTGAGGGTATCTTCTGAGCAAAGTATATAGCCTTGCTCTATTTTACAGTCACATGAGATTTCAATTTCATTTCATGGATAAATCAGTGATACAAAGTTTTCTACAAACACAGCAAATGATTTTTTTTTTTTTTTTTTTTTTTTTGTGTGTGTGTGTGTGTGGTTGGTTTGCTTCTACTTAGATAGAATTGTCAGAATCCTTTTACGAATACCTACACTGAAGTAACATAAAAACCATCAATGTACTAAAAAACTTCAGGACAGATTTTGAAATGTTTCAGTAATCATATCACATGTCACATAATATTAATGTACAAAAGTGGGCAATTTCCACCTGTGCTACATTCTGAAAAAGTCCACCGGTTTTGAGGTCAACACAACACTGAAAACATCAGACTTTCCAAACTGAGTACAAATCTGCAATGCCTGTCAGATGAGCATGTACTCATCCCTATTATCTTATTCATGGAAAAAAAAACCCAAACTCCACAGTCAGAAAAAATTGCAAAAGGATTAAGACATCCAAAAGAGTTGATCACAAAACCACAGGATTGTGATTGCCATAGTTTTTAGTTCTGGCACCAGGAATTAAAAACTCCTGCATAAATCTAGGTACTGCAAGCCATTTGTGGTGTGATGTGTATAGTATACAGAACAAATCCTCTATGCATAAAAAGATCAAAAATTCCTCAAAACTCAAAGATAACTTCACATCATTGGTTACATCACATTGACTTGTTTATATGCCATGGCGGGGGAGCACCCTTCCATTAGCTCATTAATTGTAGAGATTTTTAAGTTTTTAGCTCTTATTTATGAATGAAATCACATTAGCTACATAACTTGAATGCAAACACAGTTCCTCACCTGATACTTTGTAATTCCCTTCTCTTTCTTGCTGTAGATTTTTTATGATGAAAAATGAACAATTCTATTTACTAAATATATTCTGGAATTTATACTGACATTATATAACAGAAAATTTTCTGAATTTAGTCCTCTGGATAGTGAAACACCATGTGTTATCAAGGTTAGTTTAAAAAGAGAGAACAAAAGAGAAAGAAGCAAATGGTTCCTAAAACAAAGAAGAATACATATGTCATGAAAAATGAAACTATTTGCAACAATTGTTTAACTAACAATTGTATAAGAATCACACCTTTGCTTTGGGCTGATGGAAAAAAAAAAAAAACCAAAACCTTCTCAAAAACGTGTTGAATACAAGAAGGAAAAGAGATAAAATAGCCATTGATGTGTACTATATGCTCTCCAGACTGTAAATTGAACATAGAAATTTAAATACATTCTCTTCTTAGAAAGAGATGAGGAAAAGTGGTGGAAAATATTCTAGATACATTCTGTCAATGTTGACCTACGCCCTTTTTTCTAACCTGCCTTACCCCTGTACTTAATATATTTCTACCTCAATTTCCAACATATAAACTTGAAGAAAATAAATATACCAAGGTTGTGATCTCTGGAGGGGTCTCTCTTGGCTATTTGATTGTCATGCTTTAGGAATACTAACACAGTTTCCTCCCTCAATCCCATTTTTCTCTTTTACTCAATTTTTGCTTTACCTCTTCACCACCCAGTGGTGTTGAGAGTTAATAATACTGCAGGATTGACACTGCAAACATTGAAAACTATGATATAGACAGCAGTCTTAAAAACATATATTAAGGCAATTAAATTTGAGTTCCTTTTAGTTGACCTCTGGTGTTTGGATTTTCAGGATAGACCTGGATTATTTTTATCTACAGAAAGAGGCAGTTCAGAAAATAGCTTTGTACAGTATTTTGGAATTGCACTGTGATGTTAACTGCTTTTTTTTTTTTTTTATTTTTGGAAAACCCCATTAAAATATGTCAAGTCATCTTCATTGTCAGAGCTCCCATAGCTGTCCTGGTGTCACTGAGCTGCAATATCATCTCCTCAAAGACAATGAGGGAAGCTCCCAGGCACTCACACAAATTCACCCACACAGCATAAGGATGAGTCTGAAGTGGGTGTGGAAAGGAAGTTACAGCTCATCTTTCCTCAGGCGAAGTAGCAGGGTTCTGTCCGGTGATTCTCTGGTCCAACCCCACAGGCGGTCTGACTGCCGGTCTTCGTTTTTTTTACAAGTGACCCATATACTGCACTGGAAAAATCCTGTCAGTGCCAACAGGAATGATGAAGCTCATTAAAATGAAAGAGCTATCACAGATGCATGTAAGAGAATTAGAAAACAAATACTAGGCACACATACCTCACTGTGATTTAATATACTCATTTTCCTCTTCACAAAATACACTTCTCTTCTTTCTAGTTTTTTTCTTTGTCCCTTTAGAGAGCACCTGGAAAGCAAAAATGAGACATTCTTCAAGTGATTAACTGGCAACCAGACAAAATTACTGAAAAAAGTTTTTGAAAATATCTTCTGATTTCATACATCTCTGTTCTCAAGATCCAATTTATTATTCCTCAGAAGACCATGTTTTCAGAATCTTGAACATTTCTTCTCGTAAATAGGCCTTAATATGCCTCTTAGATCCCCTCAAGGTGCTTTTATTTGTGCATGAGAAAATGAAAGCATCCAAATCAAAGAGAGAGCAAAGACTAAGCTGTGGTGCTCAAAGCTTGCAGTGTGATTGCTACCTCTCTCTGCTCAAGAAAAGAAGGAAGCATTGGCAGTGATTTTCCTACTGCAGTTTTTTTTTTCGTCCTGTGCATCTCTTTCAGATGTGTTATTCAGATGCAGAATGTGTTTGCCCTTACTATTCACTTAAGGGGAATTTATTGTGTATTGTCATTGATTTTCACCACTTTGTATCAGCTGTCAATATCCCTCCCCGGTTTGCTGTGGAGTAATGTACCCCAGGCCAGATGTAATCTGTTGTATACTGAGCTGAAATCAGACTTGAGTACATATTATTGTACACTGTGCAGTCATTTAAATTGTGGGTGAGTCATGAAACTACTCTTTCTTGTAAAAAACAGGTATATATCTTACAATTACTTCATTCAGTAATTTGCTGTTCTGCACCAATAAGCACTTAAATATTCTGAAACAAGAGAAATGAAATTTTCAATTCATGAACAACCATGCCTTTCAGGACAAAAAGCTAAGAATTAAGGGGCCAGATTATTAATCTTTTCTTAATACTGCAAAGTACCTATTTATGGAAGTGACTAGGTCCTCTCAGCTGAGCATGTGCACACAGGGGTAAAACCTATGTTGTTTAAGTAATGTCAGTCTGCCCCTGCAATTTTAAAGGTTATTATACAGCTAATGAGGAGTAGCAAGTCATGATGTGACAGAAGTCTTTTGCTCTGCAGCTGACACTAACTTGCCAAAAGGTACTTGATTAATTATAACATTGTAAGATAATGCCTTGTGAGCCCATACCAGGCAAATTACTCTTCACGGAGCACTGACAGTGCATCTCTCTTCACCTATGTAATTTATTCTAAGTGTAACAGTCACAGGAAACACACAGCCTCTGAAAATTGTAGCTGCAAAGTGACAAACACAAAGCCAACTAGATTGCAAGCTTGAAACCATTTCTCGTGGGGTGTAATTATAATCACACATCAATCCCCCAGAAAGAATAACATGCTATGGCAAAGCCAATGCAAAGCTTCATTATCTGTCACCTACACTAAAACATACTTCACCATCTCTGATTACCATTGTTTCCTTTCTCATATATTTGAAAAAAAAAAACCTCACAAGAGTGCATACCTTGCAGCAATGTTTCTACGTTGTGACCTGTGTTATACCTGCACTAGTTTCCAGCAGCCTTTTACTATGAGGCTCCGATTTTAAAAATAACATGTAATAGAAGTGATGTATTTTCAGAAGTAAGAAAATAATAACTTTCTGTAATTCAACATTTTNACCTCACAAGAGTGCATACCTTGCAGCAATGTTTCTACGTTGTGACCTGTGTTATACCTGCACTGGTTTCCAGCAGCCTTTTACTATTAGGCTCCAATATTAAAAATTACATGTAATAGAAGTGCTGTATTTTCAGAAGTAAGAAAATAAGAACTTTCTGTAATTCAACATTAAAAAAAAAAAAAACAAACCNAAAAAAACAAACCAAAAAACAAACCTCCCCCCAAAAACAAACAAACAAAACAAACAAACAAACAAACAAACAAAGGAAATATATTTTATGCCATCTTATTGCAATCTAATTTTCCAGCAAGCCAGAATGACCTGACCAATTCAAAAGGGAAAAGAAAAATCCAGTGTATTCAAAGCTGCTAAAATAACATTTAAAGCCTCTAGAAATGAAAAGGATCAGACATCCCTAATGTCACTATTATTAGGAAACATAATTTTTCTTAGATGGCCTAAGAAGGAGTAGACCCTTGGGGTGAAGCTGAAGTAATAATTTTTTTGAGTAATGAATTACTTCCCTTCATGAAGTACATCTGGATACCAAGAATCATATTATTTCTAGTCATAAGTATTAATTTTCTCAGTGTGAGATGTCTGCAATATGGCAATTGAGCAGGAGAAAATTTTGTCTAAGATCACAAAACAGCTGAGCTGTATCATCACTAGTACTCTAGAGACTTTTCACCACTGAACTTTTTCATGCTGAAGAGGTTCCAAAGCCTTCTATAAAAGAAGAGAGAAGATGAATTAACCAATAGAAAAAATGCTAGATATGTTTTGTGAACTAAAGGTTGTTTTGTTGGGTAAACAGCACTCAGAAAAAGTACCTTGCAAAAGAAAACATAATAACACAAAAAATCCTATCAGAAATCCAAAAAAGTAAAGAAAGAGAGAGAAATAAGATTTGACTCTAACCTTATTCAGTATGTCATGGAGTTTATTGAAATTTATTTATCTCAGATCTTAGGTAATAGAAAAAAAAATAATATGAACATTAAAAAAATACAATGCTATTAAAAACTTTTTTGAATCTGCCCCAATTCATGAGCCACACAGATTATTTTGTGCTCCAGTGACAACAGACATTTTTCTAACAGTGAGTACCTGCCTTACTAGGAGGTGTAATTGTCCATAGTGCCACTTAGAAGGAGAATCTAACGGAAATATTTAACTGGATTAAATAGTTTCTCTTGGTATTAAAACACAGCAAGCAGTCAATGAAGGTAAATATGTGAGAAAGGTTAAATAAAATGTAGTCTAACCAGTGCATAGCAATGAAATTCACAAGCCACACAATTCTTGCGGAGAAAAGTAAAATAGATTCTAGAGTTTATGACATGGTGGTGGAGTTATACTCCTGTGTTCATTATTTTTAGCTTACAGTCTCCAGTTAATACATCATTGGTGACAAAGTGTCATGTAACATTCTTGGTTGTAGATCACATTAACAAGACCAATCTTTTGCTAATGTAGAAGTACTCTCAGAAATAGAGATAAATTATGCCTGGAAAAACACAGGGCTTATGTGCAAGATGTGTATATTCCATGAGTTTTTCTTAAGTGCCATAGCAGTATTGACAAAATTTGTCACTAAAACCTGCCTCAGATACTTTTAACCTTGTGGAGGACTTCAGACAGTGTGGCTGACATTTCCTACATTTTTTCCCTGGGAATTTCAGCACATATGATTCGTTACAGAAATGGGTAAGTAAAAGAAATGACTCAATATTTAAAGCTATGCATGATTTCCTGGAACTGCCATGATCTGGCAGCTGAAATTTGTCACAGACATAGGCCTCACTGAAAAATCTACAGCCTTGTTTTAGGAAGAAAATATTTTTGTCAAGGTCTGGGGATCTGAGAACTGTATGCTATGCATATATATTATGGACTGTGCTTTAAGTGAAAAAGATTGACCGAGAAGCAACGTTATCCTGGAACTACAATTGGAAAGACTGGTAGTGAGAAGTTTCCACACACTAAAATTGAAAAGAATTTATTTTTAGATTCTAAATGTATTTGGAGCAAGTATGGATGTTCTTTTTTGCAGAACTACTTGCAACATGTACTTGCAGCCTAGTTTTACCAACTTGCACACAAAATTGCATGTGACCATGTACCTGTCACACCTACAAGAAGAAATTATTTGCCTTTTTTACCTTCTTTTTAGGCAGTTCTCTGACAATAAGATATTTCTGTGACTATATAATCAGGTCATGCAAGAATGTGATACTTAAAACTTTTGCCAAATTTCAGGCCATGCACTCCTTCCTCCTTGTTTCTTTTGTTTGCATCATCTCAGAGAGTATGGAGCTCCATTTTGAAAATAGAAAGAGAGTATTTGAAGGAACAGGATGCCTGGTGGGAGATTCAGCTACCGTCTTGTTAGACAGAATATCCTAGCTGTCTCTAGAAGTTGTTGAAATTGACATCCACTTGCATAGCTGTTCCTGTTTTCTCAGAAGGGACTTGTATTTCCAAATTGCACAAAAAGGCCTTTTGATGGTACCTTTGACACATATTGTTTTAAAAAGAGAAAGATAGTCAAAATTAGTTTTATCATTACTTCAATAAAACAGGCAGGGCTTGGTGAAAAACATTTTTTTTTGTGGTGAAAAAACACAAAAATGACAAGTTATTCACTATGACAACATGAATCTCAGGGAGAAAATGTTCAGCTTACATGCTTTGACTACAGTCAACATCAAAACTTGATTTCTGCATCTATGAATAGCACAGAATTAGCAAGTGTGATACTTAAAATAGTTTCAATAGTTTCAACAATTAAGAGAATTTCTACAATTCTCTTAATAAACCAGACCACAAGACTCTTACAAAATGTTAGTAAACACACTTTTTAAGTATTCTTCTAGTAGTAATCCACCCAGGTTCTGAACATACTGAACATACTTTGTTATATTACTAGTCTTACCCTTTTCCTTATTATGCAGTAAGTCAGAGGTTGGAACTATTTTTAGAACATTGGGTTATAACCAGAGCTTGCTCTTAGATGTGTAGATGCTCACTGTACATCACCTGACAAAACCCTTGTCCCCTAATGAAGAATTTTACCTTGAATGATGCAGCTGGACTCTCTTTACTGGAAAAAAAAAATCAACTTTCTACAAGTCAAATTAAAAAGAAGTCATCACTTGAGAGGGGGAAGAGGCTATAGACAGTAAAAATGTCATGGAGAGGAATGGGATAGTGTTTAATCTAATGAATGGAGGTACCTTTTCTGCTTTGACATTTCAGTTTGAAATTCTCAATCTCAGCCAGGTTTCTGCTGTCTCACAAACCACTCACTGCTACAAATAGCAGGATATTTTACTGAAACCCTTAGGGAAAAAACAAAACCATTATAAAACTATTGGATATTCTTCATGTTTTTTGTAGCCTTTTATGCTATATCTGCATTACAGAGCTCAGTATATTGTCTCCCTCAACTTTGACAAGGCTTTTGATGCTGTCACCTGTAATATACTCACAGGTGAGCTCAGGAAATGCAATTAGATGAAAGAACAGTGAGGCAAATCAAGAACTGGCTGAATGGCAGACCTCAGAGTGTCATGATCAGCAAAGCAAAATCCAATTGGAGGCTTGTAGTCAGTGGTGTTCCCCAGGAATCAATGCTGTCTTATTCAAGTTTATCAATAACCTGGACAAACGGATAGAATGTACCCTGAACACATTTGCTGATGGTACAAAAGTCAGGGGAGTGGGTGATACACCTGAGGGCTGTGCTGCCATTCAGCAGGACCTCAATGATAGGATGAATTGTTGGGCAGAGAGAAACCCAGCGAGGTTCAGCAAGGGCCAGTGCAGGGTCCTGCACCTGGGGACAAATAACCCCAAGCACCAGCACAAGTTGGGGCTTCACCTACTGGAGAGCAGCTCCTCAGAGAAGGACATGGGAGTTTGGTGGGTGGCAAGCTGACCATGAGCCAGCAGTGCCCTTGTGGCCAGGAGGGCCAGTGGTACCCTGGAGTGCAGTAGGAAGCCAGTGGTCATCAGGTGGAGGGAGTTGATCTTGCCTCTCTGCTTGGCCTGAATAAGGCCACATCTGAAATACTGTGTCCCCTTCTGGGCCCCTCAGTAAAAGACTTAAAGAGGGAGGGTCCAGTGGAGGGTCACAAATATGGTGAGGGATCTGGAGCACCTCTTGTATGAATAGAGACTGAGGGACCTGGGCCTGTTTACTCCAGAGAAAAGAGAGAAGTTATCTTGTTAATGCAAATAAATACCTTGAAGGTGAGTGTTAAGAGAATGGTGCAAGACTTCTCAGTGGTGTGCAGTGACAGGATGAGGAACAGTGACCATAAACTAAAACACAAGTAGTTCTACCTCAACATGAGGAAGAATTTTTTTACTTTTACTTTGGCATGGGGGTTGGATTAGATGATCTCTAAGGTCCATTAGATGAGATCCCCTGCCAACCTTAATGATTCTAGGATTCTGTGGATTCTGTGATATTCATTACTCTCAGAGTATTTCCTGCACCCCAGTCTTCACAAAAGGAAAACAACTCACTTCTGTTCTGAGCAGCAGCTACGGTGTGCTGCTTTAATACATGTCCATGCAGGATAAACAGGAGATCCCAATCTGCTTCTACGACAGGACCCACTTTAGCACATAAATGATGGCTTGAAGGGTCCTCTATGCTGCCAAATTTGTTTCCAAAAAATGTTTGGGTTTGACCACATAAAATATTCATCCTATAAGCCTTGCTCTATAATCTAGCTCTACCGTCTGGTACAACAGCTTTAATAAGAAAGAAATTTATGAGATGGCAAAAAATCTCAGAGAATGGAAAAAAAAAGTGTTTCTCTTTTACACATTGGAGAAAATAGCTAGAAAATGGGGGAAAATCCAAGTGAAAAAGAATTTAAAGTTATTCTTTCATTGAAAATGTCCAAACTCTGCTAATCAACAAGTCACATAACTAAAGCCTGGAATACAGGTAACTACAGGCTGTTCTCTCACTGTTGATGACCAATTCATAACCCTTCTTGTGGCCCATTTCATGGCTCAGCCTGTGCCCTGCAGGTTGGGACAGGTCAAAAGCCTCTTCCTCGTGCAAATAAGAACAGTCCGGCTCACATTTGAAGTTGTAAATTTTTTCCCAATCTCCAGTAAGTTTTCTTAGAAAAATAAGCATTCAGTATCAAGTAAACCTTATCTTATGTTTCCTTACTGAACAATACAAAAAGAATGGTAAGTTTTATTCTAACTTAACTGAGACCCCACTGGTAACAGAGCTGTTAAGCAGAGCTATCTGCAAATCATTTACAGTCCTCACAGGGGGTCTGTCTGCAGACTTAATTTCAGATCTTGAACATGCTGTATCAGTTTATGCCTTTTAAATGATCTTCTGATAAACTCAACAAAAAGAATCTTTTGTACAAAGAATAAGCTGTAACACATTTTTGAGAATGATTTCTTTTGCAAGGGTTTGTGTTCTAGAGAGCTTAGTGGGAAACAGCTGTTATTACCTTCCAGCAGTTACAGATTGTGGAAGTAAAACCTGACTGAAAAAATAAAGAGTATTTGAATGTATTTTAACACTGTTTTATGTGCTTTTCTTACACAATCTGTCTGAGGACAGAAATTTAACAAAGGAAATAAATGTATCCACAGAAAAAAAATCTTCAGGACAATTGAAAATTCTCTTTTTGTGAGATCATTTTTCACCCCAAAATTCTTTTGTCCTTTTAAACTAACTTCTCTATGGAGAAAAAAAGATACACATTGTTCTGTTCAGCCCTCTCTTAATAGTAATAACATAATGAGTATTATGGTGTTGTTTTTAGTATTGTGTTGGTACTTAAGAGCCAATTCAAACAGGTTTGAATTCCAAATAGTGCATTGTTCTTTTTTAAAGAGCTTCCAAAGAAAAAAAAAGGAAAAAAAAAAAAAAAGGGAAAAAAAAAAAAAAGAGAGAGCTTAAACAAAAAGGAAGGGATTAGTATAACCAGCCAGAATATGTCTACAAACAGGTTGACAACGATTTTTAATGGTATACAATGTATCCATTTTTATGGATAAGTATCAACTTTTTTTAGGAANACAGGTTGACAACGATTTTTAATGATATACACTGTATCCATCGACTTTTTTTAGGAGATACAGGGGGACATAGCAAACAGAACACAGGCAAAAGAGACACACATACGGTTCCAGGTAAAGCTCTGATGGGAAAGAGTAGACTTGGTTTCTTCAGTAATAAAACAGTACAGAAAACTT
Organism: Sinosuthora webbiana; assembly: GCA_013397395.1. Lineage (NCBI taxonomy): Eukaryota > Metazoa > Chordata > Aves > Passeriformes > Sylviidae > Sinosuthora > Sinosuthora webbiana. Next base: position 173,319 of record VXBN01014479.1, on the reverse strand, counting down.
TTATCCTGAAGCAATTCTTTGAGACAAGCCAAGACACAGGTATGTCAAGAAACGTGTTTCTAGTATGTTAATATCTTCTTGCTCTATTTCTTCCTCTTTATTTTACCCATAGGTCTGTAGGTGAATACATCTAGAAGGAGTCTAAACTTTCTGATTGTGGATAGTGGTGTTTCATGTCTGAGTACAAAGCTACGTATATACATATATATACACATTTTATAAATGATCATGGTAATCTTAAACCCCCAGGTAGACGTGGTTAGAGAGTGGAAAGTGGAATTACTGTGATTTATGTATATATAGATATGTATAGTGACATTGCACAAACTGCTATAATATCTAGTCAATGGAAACATTAACATATTTTTTCTAATTTTAGGTCAAAACAATTATGCAAGACTTTAAATTGCCATGATAAATCAGAAGATGACAGGACTAAAACATATTTTCTTCAAGAGTGATACTTCAGAACAATTCTCCCTAAAGAACACTAATGTCAAAATTATCATTTCTCAATTAAGGTGACAGCTGATTATAAAAGTTCATAATGCATAAAATGGATTTTTTTTAAATCCTGCATAAGTGGAAAAGAAACCTCTGACGAATAATTTACACATTAAAACAAAGGACTTAAGGAGATTGCCTGGCATTAATTAGAAGAAAAATAGTCATCTATAAGACTGAAAATGGTTTTAGGAAAGGAAACTATGAATAAAGTTTTTAAGTGGAGTTAGAATAGTTCATAACTCTCAAACTTCATGTGTGCTTTGTAGTGACATTTCCCAGGAACCTGGGGACTCAAAATTAAAGCAAAAAAGATGATGTTTGGAATAGCTGTTATTAATTAATACCATAAGCTTGGTGATGTTAAGAAAAAGAGAAAACTAGACACTATACACTGTATCAAACCCCATGTTTTTCTATATCCTTCGTGTATGTATTGCATTTATTCATCTTCATCATCTGGAAATATAAAACCCTCACTTTACTTTCTTCACAGAATCACAGAATCACAGAATCACAGAATAAGCTGAGTGGGAAGGGACCCACAAGGATCACTGAAGTCCAACTCCTTGCCCTGGAAAGTACCATCCTCAAAAGTCACACCATATGCCTGAGAGTATTGTCCAAATGCTTTGTGAACTCTGTCAGGCTGGTGATATGACCACTTCCCTGGGGAACTATTCCAGTGCCCAAACACCCTCTGGGAGAAGAACTTTTCTCCATATCCAAACTAAACCTCCTCTGACACAGTATCAGGCAATTCCCTCAGGTCCTGTCACTGGTCCCCTCAGAGCAGATATCAGTGCCTGCCCCTCCCTTTCCCCTCATGAAGAAGCTGTAACTGCAGTGAGGTCTCCCCTCAGTCTCCTCCAGGCTGAGCAGACCAGGTGAACTCAGTTGCTCCTCACACAGTTTCCCCTCAAGGCTCTTCACCATCTTTGCTGTCCTCCTTTGGACACTCTCCAATAGTTTAATGTCTTTTTTATATTGTAACACCCAACATTGCACACAGTACTCGAAGTGAGGCTGCCCCAGTGCAGAGCACAGCTGGACAATCCCCTCCCTTGCCCGGCTGTGATGCTGTGCCTGATGTCCCCCAGGACATGCCTGGCCCTCCTGGCTGCTAGGGCACTGCTGGCTCATGGTTAACTTGCCTTCAACCAGGACCCCCAAGTCACTTTCTTCCACGTGCTCTCCAGAATACATCCAGGGTGCTCTGTTCATACATCCAGGGTTGCCCCATCCTAGGTGCAAAATCTGACAATTTTCCTTGTTAAACTTCATATGGTTGGTGATTGCCCAGCCCTCTAATTTGTCCAGGTCTATCTGCAGGGTCTCCCTGCCCTCAAAAGGATCAGCAGCTCCTCCCAGCTTTCATCATCTGCGAACTTGCTTAGTATCCATTCCAGTGCTGCATCCATGTCATTTATGAAGTTGTTGTATAGCACAGGACTGAAGATAGAGCTCTGCTGAACACCACTAGTGATCAGTCCCCAGAACAATTTCACCCCATTCACTATAAGCCTTTGACCTGACCTGTGAGCCAGTCACCCACCCATCACATGATGTGTTTATCCAGCTGTGAGCTGGAAATTCTGTCTAGATGGATTCTGCAGGAGACAGTATTGAAATCCAAAATCATCACATCAACTGGCTTCCTTCCCTTGAAGTGGGTTACTTTGTCATAAAATGAAATCAGGTTTGATAAGCAGGAATTCCCTCTCACAAAGCTGTGCTGGCTGTGATCAATGACTGCATTGTCTTTCAGTTTGTTTTTCAATACCTCCCAGAATAATCTCCATACATTTACCAACCACTGATGTGAGACTGACAGGCCTGTAGTTTCTGGGGTCCTCCTCCTTGCCCTTCTTGAAAATCAGGAAAATTTTTTCCAGCTTCCAGTTATCAGGGACTTCTCTGGATTCCCAAGACTGCTGTCTTCAAAATTTGCCTTGGTTCCTTAAAAGATAATTTGTCAGTGTCCTGGCTAGGAGGTCTATACTAGACTCTCACAATGATATCTGTATTATTTGTCCCTTCATTCTTATCCAGGTGCTCTCAACAGTGCCATTGCCAGCTTTGAGTTTGATACATTTTACCCTTTCTATTACATACAATGCCACCCTTCTGCCTGTTCTGCCCTTCCTATCCCTCCTGAAGAGCCTGTAGCCATCCAACAGGGCACTCCAGTCACAGGACTCATCCCACCAGGTTTCACTTATGCCAACGATGTCACACCTCTGGGACCAGACCAAAGCCTCAAGCTCCTCTTTTTTGTTCCCCAAGCACCATGAATTGGTAGAAATATTTCAGGAGTGGTGCTTTGTAGTCAACACAGCCAATACTTCATGATTGAGAGATCCCATTAGTTCTTGTTTCCTCAAATTTTGGCACACCATGTCATCACTCATCACTGGCAAGCCTGGTTTTGACTCTTCCCCCACTTCCAAACTAGTTTACAGCTCTGTCACTGAGCCCTGCTAGCTCCTGTGCTAGAACTCTTTTTCTCCTCTGAGACAAGTGCATCCTTTCAGGAGTCAGTCAATCGGGTGTTAAATAGATCACTCCACGGTCGACAAATCTAAAATTTTTCCATTAACATCAACCTCAGAGCCATGCATTGACTGGATAGGTCTGCCTATTCCTATCAGTATTATTCCTTGTTCCTGTAAGAATAGAGAAAATCACTACCTGTGCTCCTAATCCCTCTACCAATCATTACATTACCCTGAAGTCTCTTTTAATTGCCCTGGACTTGCCTTTGTCATTTCATCATTGACAGCTGGAACAACTAATAATGGGTAGTAATCAGAGGGTCTTGGTGACTGGAGAGTTTTCTGGTGTCCCTTATTCATGCTTCTGGGAGACTTCCCTGTAAGTTATGTCCAGCCTTCATACTGGGCCCTTTGTTCCCTGGGAAGGGAGTCTTGTTTTAAACTACCCTTCTTTTCCTGTTAACAGTTGAGATCTTGATGCTGGGTACTTGTTAATTTAATGAAAATGTAAGTAATTTGTATGAATTAAAAACATTTCCAATTAGAGTACAAGAATTTTGGGCATGTGACTTGCCACAAAGACTATACAAGATTTCTGTTTTATGATATATGTAAACAATTCAACATACCAGTGTGATATATAGGTTTTCCAGAGTTTTCCTGACTTTCTCTTCCTATTTCATTGCACTTCTGAGCAATATGCATGTCAGCAACATTGTTTTGCTTCCTGTGCTTGTTGATGTTGACTGTCTCTTTGAATGCCCTGAAAAGTTTTTGGGCATGATGGGGGGGGGATGGAAGGAAGGCATTTTTTTTGTTTTGGTTTTGTATTCCAAGTTTTAACATTTCAATGATGCTTTGAACGTGAAGTTCTCACACTGCTATGGCACCTCCCACAGCCAGTTGTGCTCAGCATGGTTTCTGTAAGGGAAAACTTTCAGATAGATTGATTTATCCATTACAAAACTAGATATTTTTAAATTATATGTGTTTCGAGTTTGTTCATACATTTTCTATTTATCCCATGCCAATGTAGAGTTGTAAAAAAATAAAAGGCTCTGGAAATTATAATTTTGAGTCTGACATTTGATAAAGTTCATGAATTTTCATTTCTATCCCTTTCCCTGTCCCAGGACTACAATTTGGTAAGTCTATATTTCCCAGTGGATAAATAAATAGATAGCTATCATCCATCATAGTTATAGTGCAGTACCACTGTCAGACAGAAGAGTAATAAAGTGGCAAATATTTATCTAAACCACAAGGAAAGTATCAGTCTTACCTAATATTTGCCAGAATTTAGATGATTACTTTCCTAGGTATTTTTCAAACATATCTTTGGACAGAGATCCTTATAACAGTTAATTTAACTTCTCTTTTTACTTGCTTCTGTGAACAATAGATTAGAAAGCCATCAACAAACAGTGCTTGGTTAATCACTATTATTTTACTGAGAAGGATTAAATGATTTATGTTACTTTCTAAAACCAATAAAGTTAAGTTTAATCAGATTAACCTAATGCTTCTCACCAAACACTATTATCTTTTTACTACTGGCATGGATCTTTTTCCAAATTGCAGTCTACTGCAGTGCAATCTTTCATTTAGCTTTTAAAATGAAATTCCTATCTGTGATTACATAATTCCATTTTGGTGTTGTGTAATGAAATAGTATTGTAAGTGATGTAGACTCTGGAATATGAGCCTATGTATAACATCTTTGGGAGAATTCCAGAAATAGCTTAATACCTATTTAGATTGGCTTTTTGGAAAAATTTCTTCACCAAAAGGGCTGTCAAGACTGAGGAAATTGATGAGTCACCATCCCTTGATGCATTTTTGTACATGGGGCACTGAGGAAATTGGTTTAGTGGTGAACTTGGCAGTGTTGAGTTAACAGTTGGACTGGGTGAACTCAATGTTCTTTTCCAACTTAAACAATGCTATGATTCTCTGATTCTATACATTCAGTCGGGCTTTTTTTGTAGATCCAATGTCTGGTGGAGAGGAAGTCAAAGCATGAGTGGCATAGAGGCTTTACTACTGAGTCTCCAGGTTTTAGAGATGCTTAAGAATATTTTACATACAAATCTGTTTTCTCCTTAATATGCATGGGCAAGAAGTACATAGCTCTCATGCAAGAACTTGAAGATTTTGAATAAAAGCATGCCACTCACTGGCACATCTGCTGATTCTGTCTTTGCCTCCTGAATCATTATCAGGGGATAATGATTTAGTATTAAATTTATTTTAAAAATTGGCAGTTTAAAACTACATATAGAGATCTGCTTTCAGAGCTCAGAGTATCTTCTCAGCTCCCCCTTCCTTTTCAACATCCTTTGAAGCATCAGAGATGTTTCAGTAGATCTGGGGAGTGAGGAGTGGCATATGAGACCGTACATGTGCAGTCATGAACAATTACTCAACCAAGGATCTTATATGAAACCTCAGATGTGGAAAGGAGAGCCTGGGAGGAGTCAGAGTTTGCTTCAGTTGGATGCTTAATTTTCACTACATTGACAGTAGCAGAGACCAGAGAGACTCCACCTTAAGGGTAGTCTTGCAATCACAGCTTGTGCTACTCCTCTTATACCCATATCTATTCTGCAACATTTGATTGCTACCTATATCTATTCAAGCCTTAGGAAATTTGCTGGAGTAATTACATCTGGCTGCCTCATATCCTGAGTGAGCGAATATAACTGCTTCTGTCATTGTGGGGGAAAAAACTCACAAACCCAGACAGAGTGTCTTCATGTTTTAAATAATGGCTAAAACCCACTCCCCAAAAAAGTCTGCCAGTGCCCTTTTGTGAGGATTGGAAAAAGGACTCCTAGGGAAGTCTTGCCTGCTGCATTCTCAGTCCAGGAAGTTTATGTACTCAGTGAAAGTACTCAGCAGTTCTCACGGCTGAATACTTGCCTGGTCCCTGCTGCCAAGAAGGGGTTAAAAGCAGAAGAATTGTGAGGAGGATGGTAGATTTGTTAAAGTGACCTTGCAGCTGAGAATTCCAAGGCCTGGAGAATAACAGTGTGGAAAATCCCATATAGTATGGCTACTGCTGTTTATCCCCTGTCTGTTTTAGAAGTAAAATCTTTGTGTATAAATAACGTGGATGTGTGGAGACACTTGGAGGACCTGTCATGGACATGCTTGAGCTCCCTGTCTTAGCAGAGAGATAAGAACTCAGAGATCATAAAAAGGGTGAGAAAATATCACAGTATGGTGGTAAACTACATGTGTGGGCCTTTGATGAATTTGTGCCAACAGCAGGCCCACCTCCCAGTCAGGATACACTGAGCCTGATGGTGCCTGTGTTGCCATTTGTGTGTCACCTCTGGGATCCTCTGGTTAGCTGGGTAGTAAAACTAATTTGCTTTCTGCATTTCAGGCTTGATTTTGTGGTTGTTCTCCCTGCCTGCCTATGTCAAGAAACACAGTCCCCTGCCCAACACTCTGGCTCTGTGTATCTCTTTTGGAGGTGACTAACTTTGTTGGCCACAGTGTCCTTTAGATAACACAAAGCTCTTGGCTTCCAGGACAGGAATCAGTAAAGCTGCAGTTGAGGATTGTAGCATTTCATGGTTAACACTTTCAGCATAGAAAAATAACTTTTACCTCTAGCAGTCATACTTTTTTGAATCCCAAGCCATAGGATTGTGACCTTCATGGGTTTTGCAGTGGATTAAAAATTACATGCTGACACTATAGACTGCTTTCAGATTTTTTGAGCTTATTGATCAAAGGTACATGGTGAGGCTCAACCATTTCTTTCTATTGCTTTATACAATTCAGCTAAGGGCAACAAGAAAATAAGCTTGTTCTTGAAGTATAAGTAGGGGTGAGGGTTTTTTCGGGCACACTTTTTTTCATAGGGTGTTTCATTAAAAACCTCATTAGGGAGAGAGATGATCAAAGCAGCTTTGCCTTGGCCTTGAGAATTTGTCTTCTTTCTTCTACCAGTCACTTCAGAAAATACAGTGGAATCTTATTACCCTTGACCTCGCCTACATAAGTCTCAGGCAGCTGATACCTACTGCTGCTGTCTCTACTGCTCCTGCTACTGTTTACTGATTCCAGCAATTGTCCTGTTCAGTATATACACTTTATATGTTCTGCTAAAGTGCTCACTTTTGATTAAAAAAAGGAAAGCAGTCACACGATTTATTTGTGGAATACACACTTGTATGAAGAGTTACTTCACTGGGGCTGTATAAACTGTGATAGAGTATCACACAGATGCAATAAGGGTTGAACATTGTCAGTAGTTGTCCTGTTCCAATCTCGCACGTATAGCCTCATTACCAGCAGATAGTAAGATAGGAACAGGATCTTACCTTTGCATTTAACTGGAGACCAGAAATGTCTATATATGGTGGTATATACCTCAAAGCTGACAATGCTGAAGAGGAAGACAACCATCAGCAGGATCAAACAGTTCCAAGGGAATTACCACAATGGAAGAGCCTGTTCCCACAGCTGCTGTGTGTGTGTTTATCCGTGAATGCCCAGAGCTCTGTGTGCCTATGGGATTAGAGCTTTTGGTAATTATCTACAATTAATGTTCAGAAATTTGCACAGGATTGCCAATGGTATTTAAATGTTCTGTAGCATTGGTCATCTGTTATATTGCAGATACTGATCTTGAAACTCTTCTGCACAGACTGCTTGTCAATTATGTGCTGCTAAAAACTCAAGAAACTACTTTTACATCACCACTGGATCACATAATGATAAAATTGGAAGGAAACTCTGGAGGTCAATGGGTTTAACCCCTTGCTCAAGCAGAGCCATCTAGAGCTGATTGACCAGGACCACGTTCAAATAACTTTTGAATATCTCTGAAGATGGAGATTCCAACTCTCTGGCTAACCTGTACTGGTGTTTTACCACTGTCAATATGAAAAAGTGTTTCTTATGTTCAGAAGGAACTTATTGCATTTCAGTTTGTGCCTGTTGCCTTTGGGCACCATAGAAAAGAGTCTTGGTCTGTCTTCCATGCATTGTTCCCTGAGGTATTTACCTAAGATTTTTATATACATTGATGAGACTCACCCTCCTAAGCCTTCTCTTCTCCAGGGTGAACAGTCCCAGCTCTCTCTTCTTTTTCTCATACATGAGATGCTTCCGGTCCCCTAATGATCCTGGTAGCCCTTTGCTGGATTCTTTCTAGTATGTCCATGCCTCTTTTGTACTGAGGTTTCCCAGAAATGGCTCAAACTAGACTTTTTGCCACTGATCACCACCCTCAGGCCCTAGCTGTTTAGATAGTTTTCAATTAACCTCACTGCTCATCCTGCCTATATTTTGTCATCTTACAAGACAGGGTCACAGGCCTGACTGAGGCAAACAGTATCCACTTTGCCCTCAGCTATCAGGCAACTAATTTTTTCATAGAAGGTTGTCAGGTTTTCTGTACTTGCGTCACAACAATCCCAAGTAACAAAGCATGTTTGGGGAAGAGTGGCTGAAAAACCAGTGAGAGGAAAATGGTGCTGATGACAGCTTGCTGAATGTGAGCCAGCATGTGCCCAGGTGGCCAAGAAGGACAATGACATCCTGGTTTGTATCAAAATTAGTGCAGCCATCAGGAATAGGGCAGTGACTGTCCCTCTGTACTCAGCACTGGTAAGGTCACACCTTATACCCTGTGTTCAGCTTTGTGCCCCTCAGTACAAGAAGTTTAAGGTGTTGAACTGTGTCCAGAGAAGGGCAACAGAGCTGGTAAAGGGTCTGCTGCACAAATGTTATGAGGAACATCTGTGGGAACTGAAGTTGCTTAGCTTGCAAAAAAGGATACTCAGAGAGGTCTTATCACTCTCAATAGTTACTTGAAAGCAGGTTTCGTGAGTTGGGGGTTGGTCTCTTTTCACAAGTAACGAAGTATAGGTAAAGAGGGAACAGTTTCAAGCTGTACTCCAGGAGGTCTGCATTGAAGATTAGGAAATTTTCTTCACTGAGGGGGCTATCAAGCATTGGAACAGGCTGCCCAGGGAAGTGGGGAGTCAGTGTTCTTGGAGGTATTTAGAAGATGTGTAGATCTGATGCTTAGGGAAATGATTTTGTAGTGGGCTTGGTAGTGTCAGGTTAACAGTTGGACACAGTGACCCTCTCCCAATCTAAATGATCCTATGGTTCTATGATTCTACGATTAAGTTGGTTAAGCATAACTTCCCCCTGGTAAAACCAGGCTGACTATTCCTCATCACCTGTTTGTCCTTCATGTGTCTAGAAATTAATTCCAGGATTAGCTGCTCCATCATCCACTCAGGAATCAAGATGAATCTATTTGGCTTGTAGTTCCCTGGGTCCTCCTTTTTTGCCTTTCTTGAAGACAGGAGGGACATTTTCTTTCTCCTAGTCCTCATGCATCTCTCCAGGAGCCTTCAAAAATAATTGAGAGTTGCCTCACAATGACATCAGCCAACTCTCTCAGAATTCATGGTTGCATCTCATCAGGACCCATGAGCTACTAGCCTTGAGACAAATCTTCCTGCTTGATTTAGACTGTGTGAACTTAGCAGATTTCCTCTTCAGCACACAGTTCTTTGTGCAAATTATAACTATAACTTGGAAATGCAACTGTGTCAGTCTTCAAGAATGAATGGAAGACACCTCTGATCTTTCCTAGAAAGCTGAATAATCTGTTTATTTTTTAAAGAGATTGATATTTAAATGAAAAGTACATATGGATATCTTATAAAAATGTAATTCAATATGAAATAGTGGCCACTCCCAGGCTTCTATCTTAGTTATTACATTAAGGTATTTCAATGAGAACATTTTTTTTTCCAGGAACTGCATATTGTAACATTAATTAAATTTAAAAAAGCAAAAAAAAAAGAGCAAAAAACAACAACAACAACAACAACAACCCCACAAAAAAACCACAACAAAACCAAAACCCAAACAAACAAACAAACAAACAAAACAACTCTACCAATTATTTGATTTCAGTCCCTTGACTAAAAAGGAAAAAAAGAAAAAAAAACAAACTGGAAAAAAATTATCAAAAATATATCCCAACCTCCATAAAAATGTTATTTCACATTATAGATTTCCAACACAATTTTGGAAATACACATAATTTTTGATGTAATATTCAGGAAATTGAATCGGAAAGTACTTAGCTGCATGAGTGTTCTCTAAACAATTTGAATTCTGCTGCCATTAATTTTAAGAAATATTGATTTTTTTTTTTCATTTTGTCTATGGCTTTTGACAAGATATGTCCAGTTAATATCCTATAAATCGGGTGAGATGGATTGATTGTGAGCGGTGTTCATCTATATGAACATAGTCACAGTGAGTCAGGGTTAAGAATTAGAGAAGTGTTAAATATTAATTTTCTGCCCCTTAAATTAGTTTTTGGTTTGTCTTTATTGTGTGTGCACGCTTCATTTTTCCACTTTTGCTGTTCAGATCCTTTGCATGCTAAGTAGACAACCATCACATTCAGCTATTTTCCTACTAGTTGTGTTTTTCTATATGCAGAAACACTAGGTGAAATCTCAGCCATGGAAACAACTGGAAATAGAGGCTGCAACATTGTTAATTAGTAAGAATAAATCATCCAGAAATCCTGAGTAGAGTTGCACCAGTATTGATTTTTCAGTTTAAGAGTGGAGAGCTTTTACATCCCCAACAGGTCCTTCCTAAATCACTAATATCATCTGCCAGAATTGCAACATCACAACATAAATCTTCTAGATAAGCCCTGTGCATGTCAAGAACAGGACAGAAAAAGGCCACACAGTGTATTGCGATAAGGTCTTCTGGAGAAACTTTCTTCCAAAATCTAGTACAGTGATCCATTGAGCTCCTTGTGAGAATCCAGTAAGTCTGACTTAAACAGGAGCTGAAAGACAGACCCAGAAATGAATGTCTCACCCTTTGAAGCTGCCTATATTTATCACACATCTTACAGGGACAGGAATCAGTCACAGAAATCAATGGGTATTTCCCGACCTCACCCTCAGCCTCTGGCATGGAGATGTCTGTGGCTGCTGAGAAAGCTTGGGTCTTACTCATAAATGACATTCATCATTACTCAGAGAAAGAGCAGAACCTCTAGGCAGTGCAAGTTAAACATTTTTTTTCTGTTTTCCTTTCCTCTATCCAATATATTTTTTCCAAGTTCTCCACATTCAGCGAAGTTTGTCTTAAGTTAACTGATCAAGCATTTCACTTGGGACATTTTTCTACCAGATTTAGACTAAGTTAGTAGTCAATTCTTATTCTTATGAGTCTTAAGAATGATGAAAATAATCCCAAAGAGATCCTTTTTATTTCTTAACAATAATTGTTTAAGATTATTATTATCCTTAAGATTTATTTCTTAAGGATAATTACAAAGTATTTAATATTCATTTTGTGATGATCTTTTTAGCTCTTACAAGCACTACAGTATGGTGATGAGTACTCTCTGATGTCATAGTGTTCTTTCATACATTAAATTTCTGATAAATTTGCTGGTTTGATTCATAACAGAAATAAAGGAAGACCAAATTCCTTCTCCCTACTGAAGTTCCTTTTCCTTCTGGAAAAAGAATCATTTCAGGAAGAGACAACAAGTTTCTCAAGATTGCAATATCTACTCACTGGAGCTGTAATGTAAGTTGTAGAAATAATGTACTTTAGAAAGGTCTTAAGCTGTGCTGATACTACTACTAATGGTAAACCACAAACTGAAAATTCATAATATGTCATGTTTCTCTAAATATACAGAGTTGTCAAATTTATGGGCTACTAAATAACTGAAAGTGGAAACCTTCTGCAAAATGCAGGATAACATACAGAGGAAATATAATTTGGTCAGGAATGCAATACACGTGCTTTTTCTTTTTCATATCATGATTCTGAGAAAGTTTTCACTTCCAATTAAGTTGTCTGAGAAAGAAAAAGCATGTATCCACCCCATCTATTTTTAGGTGTAGAAGAGCTTGCAAATATGAAGGTTGTTTTTTCACCTTGATTATCCTCTTGCTTGCTTCCATCCACCATGGAAGTAAGTTAAATCTGTTCATTTTGTGCTTCTGGTTTACATTTCTTCTCAAACAAACCCCCAATATATTGTGTTTTATAGACATTTATCTTCTTTTCCTACAGATCAGTATGCATCTGGCTCTTGAACAATTGTGTAGCTAGAAGAGCAAAGTAAAACAACTAAAAAAACTACAAACCATAACCTCCTCCTGTAAGTGATATTCCAAAAAGGAACTGTTTTTGAAACCAGAAATTCTTTCTCCCTATATATATTTAATTCCAAGAGAAGAACACTTTTTCCACAAAGAAGAGTTTTTTATCATAGCAAATTGAATCTGATGAATATCAGTACTAATAAATTGAAAGAGTGACGCAATGAAGTAGAGCAGAAGGGATAGCTAGGGCATCAGCATTTCAGAAAGCTGAATACTAAGAAAGCTGAATTTTAGTACTGCATTCATCATTTTACTACATGTGGAATTTAAGACAGACAGAGATGGTTCTGGGTGTCTGGTTTTTTTCTTTTTGAAGTAGAACTAAACAAAGAAGACTGCAGAGGATACTCTGTGTTATATGATTCAATAGTATTCCATTTGGCCGTGGAATTCTTGGAAATAATTACAGGATAGTTCAGGATATAAGTCCATTATCATAAAAATATCTGACATAGTTCAGGGATTCATCAGACTTACATAAAGAATGAGACTCCTCTTTTGTAGAAGAACATAAAGTGGTATGCCTATGACACAAGGAAAATCCTTTTTCTCTTAAGTCTTAATGCAAAGTTTCAAATATATCTGTTTGTGTTTGATACTGAAGATGGATATCCTGAAATTTTGTTTCCTTTGTATTACAACACACAAAATATATTCCCAAATATATGGATTGACTTGGAGATGGTTCAAAAAGCTACTGACTCCCCGTTTCATGTAATAATCCTAATATTTTTTAAAAAGCAGATATTTTTCCTGTTTTACATTTGTTTTACAGTCAGTTCTGAACTTCCATTTCCATCTCTTCTCTGGCCTTCAATGTGTAAATATTCTGGTCCTTGTATGCTCATCATACAAATGGCTTTGTTAGCCTCTCTGAGCATCCTTTCACTCATTCCAGGTTATCAGTCCTCTATTCTCCCTCATATCCCAGTCAAGATTCTTCTTAATTTCCATAAATCCAAGTTTTTTAAGTTTTTTATTGTTACCTTGGCCATAAACAGTAATTTGCAATAAAAATGGGAGAAAAATCCTGCTCTTTTTTTTTTTTTTTTTTCAGAGTTGCTGCTGTTCTCATTCTTGTGCTGGGAAGAAAATCTACAGGGAAGAAAGTAACTTCAGTCAAGCTGCACTAATACAGGGCAGGGCAGTACCAAACTGCTGGAGCAAGTGTTGTAAGATTCTTTGCTCCCCCATTTCAGGAAAATCAAGCTACATTATTCTAGTTTTCTTAATAATTACATTGAGTCCTTCCCTTAAACTTCCTAAACTTAAGTTTCTTGAAGGTTGATATTCAATGGCATAAACTGTAAACTCATAATGTCAGTGGAAAAATGATAAAGTAATTGCATTTAAAACTGTTATTATGCTTATTTCTTTATGGCATGATTCTCAGGGAATAAAACGTCTTTCAGGGCCTTGATTCCCTAAACTGAAATAACTATTTTTAATATGAATTAGGCTTTCCTGACTCATTGCATTAAGAAGTTTTGCAGTAATTTCTGCTTTGATTCATTCTCTCCTAGATAATTTCTTTCTTCACAAATCTCACTATTTTTCTTCCAACTTTCCCTTTCCTATTTTCAGTTGTCTAGTATACAGTGGGATTTAAGGGGAGATGTCTTCATGGCTCAACAACCTCATCTGCGGGGCATGGCTTAAACACCTAGTAATATATGGCATAGTTATCCTCAGTATGTTCTTAATGATTGTGATATGTACCCCATGTATTTTATATTGTGTGCAATGAATGATCAATAGTAGTCTTGATAAGAAATCTTGATGGCTTTACCACTGCAGACAGTTTTAGCTGCGCAACACATAAACAAAGAAGGCGGAATTGTTACTGATAGGAAAGGCTTTATAAAGGAAAGGCCTAGTAACATGGCTCCAGCCTGTTAAGTAGAGGGGAAATATGGGAGAAGGACTCAGCTGGAACAGGGGTAGAGAGACATGAGAGACATGAGAGACATGAGAGACATGAGAGACATGAGAGACATGAGAGACATGAGAGACGTGAGAGATGTGAGAGCCGTGCTGTGTGACTGCTGCATGTCCACATCGTGGTGTATGGTGGTTGGCTAACTTGGCCTGGTTGCGCCTTAAAGCTATGTAAACTGATTACTGGCTAACTGCTTTAAAAGGCCATGTTTTTGGCAATAAAAGCACTCCTTTGCACCTTCTTGGGGTGCCTGCATTGCTCCTTACCTCAACAATGCACCACCCCATTTCTTTTTGCCCCTTTAAGCAAAATGCATTTGCTTTTCAGATTTAAATTTTAGATAATTTGTCTTGTACAATTGTGAGTAACTTTCCCCAGGCAAAATATTTTTCAGTCTTTCAGTAATCATAGTATAGAAAGTAGACCAGTAGACTATGACATCATAATTTTTAGAGTGATACTTTTTTTATCACAGATAATGTGGTTGTACAACACATAATACCTGTGAGCAGAATAAGTCGTACATACACACTTTCAAAGGTCACCGGATTCACCTGACTAAAATGTATTAAAACTCCTGTGGTATGTGTGTTGATTGAATTGTTTATTATAGGGAGCTATAACTTAATTATGTTGCTTTTCTTACTTGAGAAATTAGAGAAATATTCAAAGCTAATATTACATAATTGGAAATGAAATTACAGAAAATAACTATATAAAAATGGAACGGAACTTAGTACAATGTAGAAATCAAATAAGACAAGTTAAAAGAATGTAGCATATTTTTGGTATGTTGCATTAATTTTAATTCAAAGTAATCCAATCAACAAAATACTTCTATGAATGTACACTCACTTTTTCATGCCAAAGCCTTTCCCAAAAAACCCTCTAACTAAGACATGCAACACTTTGTCAAGACAAACACAAAAGTTTAGTAAGAGACTTTTATACAATCACATAAAATTGACACGATATTTAGAGCAGGCTTATTTTTGTATGAAGCTGAGACAGGATGGTTTCTGACCCCAGTGGTTACAGCTGGATGTATTCCTGTCTCTCCCTTCTCTGTTACGAGATCACAAAATGGGACTGATGCCAGGGTAGACATAAAGGAGCCTGATGCATCCAGTGCTAATAAAAAGGTTTGCCAATGTCCTGTGCATCAGGAACTGATTGAGTGTGTTCCAGCCTGTCTGATCAAATAATAACACTGCAGTCAACCATCAAAATATAGATTCGATTGAGAAACTCCTGGCCTCCATTACTGCACTGCAGTTTTCGACATTTATAGATAAAGGAACTAGACAATGTTTCATGTAAGGAAAGGGTAGAAGACCTGGGACTTGTGGTCCCAGACTTGTTTAGCCTTGTGTCAGAGCCTTCTAACCAGGCTGTTTTAGGTATTTCAGAAATTACATTTAATATGAAATTTGCCTATCTGAAGGATGTTGATGTCACCAAAGATTTCTGTTGTAACACTTCTGAAAATACAATAAAAATTTAAGTTACTGTCTTGGGTATTGTAACCAAAACAATGTTTATTCTATTCCATCTGTTGAAACCCTTTTGGGGAGGTGTTTTTTTCTTTGTCTGTTGTAACTCCAGGAGGGAAGGGGCGGCTGCCTTTCTGATAACAAGCAATCTGTTAAAACCACATGGGGCATTGTTTATCTCTGTTCATCCTCCCATTACCTCCATATGGACATCTTCTGTTAATGGGCCATTAAAGCTCACCAATGACATGACACATTACGTCATCCCATTGTGAGGTGCTCTACCCAGGGAGGAGGAGCCAAACCATTCCCACCTAGATAAGAAGGAGCCGTAAGTGTCACCAGATATCCATTGTTTCCATGGGACTCCCAAAGGAAGACTGGACCCATCTTTGGACCCTTTTCTCTACAGGACCATCTCTACTTCCAACAGGACCACATCTGCCACTCTAGGAGGGCTTACTTTTGGACTGTTTCCAGCACCCTGACCAACAGGGTGTCAGGTTGTATTCTGACTCTGTCAGTGGTCTTCTGTATTATTGCATTTATTTTATTTTACTTTTTTTTTTTTCTCTTATTAAATGGTATTTCTGACTTGGAGTCTTTCATTGGTTTTGCTTTCAAACCACTACAGTTACACATAGAAAATGATAGCATTTTCAATAGAGTTCCATCACAATGTGAATGTGACTCTCACTACTGTATGATAGAATATGCTCGTCACCAAAATTCTGGGTGTCCTCTTTCCTTTCTTCCTCTCATGCTTTTGTAACTCAGAGAGATATTCAATGTAATTCTGGGAGATATTCAAACTGTTTTAATTAACTCAGGGAGAAATATTTATACCACCTGTTGATCCACTCAACTGTCATACCTGTTTTTCTTTAAAAAAAGGCTGAATTTGGTCCTCTTTGTATTGGGAAAACATTGTCTCCTTTGTATTAGCTGTGGTCAGTCACAGATTTCCTGATCTTCATGGAATCATCATCCTTTCCCACCTCCTCTGAGCTTTTTTTCATTGAAGTGATTTATTTTTCACACCTAAGAAAAGGACTCAAGGATTTCTATGAACAGTCATAAATACCCGAAAGGATGGTGCAAAGAAGACAGATCCAGACTCTTTTCAGTGGTCCCCAGTGAGAGAATCATTTGCAATGGTCTTGAACCAGAAACAAGAGAATGTCTCTGAGCACGAGGAAACACGTTTTCACTCTGATGGTGACATAGCACTAGCACAAGTTGCCCATAGATGATGTAGAGTCTCCATCTTTAGTTATATACAAAAACCATATGGGCATGGTACTGCTCTACATGGCACTGCTTGAGTAACGGATTCAACCAGCTGACCTCCAGAGCCTCCTTCCAAGTTCAACCATTACTTGATTGCAATTCCTGTGCAACACTATGTCTATGTTGAGTACTGGTGGTGATGCAGTGTGATGATGTCTCCTGTACAGCAAAGGACAGAGTAATAGGAAGAGTTAAAGAAACATGTGGGCTGGTGGGTTTCTGAACACTAATTCTTGCATAAAATCTCTATGTTAGTCCCTTTGTTAATCCCTTGTGCAAGTACAGATTCCTCTGTAACAGAAGACTTCAGACACAGAAGTCATTTAGCTTGTTGGTATGGATGTTGACTCTCAGTCTGTTCCTTTGTGATACCAAATAGCCATTCAGACAGCTCCACAGAAAGACTTTCATAATTTCAGTCCAAATTCATAATGTCATAATTTCAAACACTGGAAAGTTAAGCATCTACTCTAAAATGCCATCTAATCACAGTCCTCTTTGGTCAATGAGCAAGTAAGGTTTCCAGAAGCTAAGTTACCTATCCAGTTTCAGAACCTTGTCTAAAATCAGGTAAATCTCTCACCTCTGATAATAAAAGGAGCTTTAATGACTGACAGATTAAATATTAAGCTTCAGAGGCTTTTTGGCATTTTAGGCAAGATAAATCTCATACTTAAGGTCAGAAAACCTTCCCTCCACTCACGAAAAACACAGAGAAGCCCTCTCTTCACCAATGTACCTAAAGATCCTTAGAACAAAAGGCCAAAACAATAATAAATATGCCACCAGAAGGAAGCAGAGTACATCAGACACAGACAATCTTATAAAATGTTAAGAAGTAGAGATGTCTCTGCTGAACATATTCACCCGATCCTAAAGAGTCATGGAAATTGTGTGACATAATCCAATTGAAGGTTTGGTTTTTTTCCCCAGATTAATTAGCTCTTGCTAATCTACAAATGTTTATCCTGTTAGTGATAGTTCTAGGATTGGTTTCCTAAAAGCTTTCTTTCAGTCCATTCTTTTAGTAGTCCACTATTATATTTCCAGCTATCTCGACATCTTCCCTTTTTACTGTCTTGCCTTGTGATTGCTCCTATTGTTTTGGAGAAGACAGTTTTGCTCCAAACATTCCTTAAACAAAAATAATCTCCTCAAAGTTGTGAACCCTGATTTGTGAAGTATTTTGACTGTAGGTAATATCAACAATTTTGTGATCTTTTAGTTCATTTTATATATTCTGAAATCATCTATCTGAATATTTAATTACTTTGTTTAAAGGTTTTCAGAATAGTTAAATTTATGGATTGATTTTCATCTACAGGAATATGATTGGAACAAACAGCATTCATATTGTATGAGTCTTAAGTATTTCCATGTGTGTTATCACAGGAAGTAATTTCACACCTTTTGTAGAACCTTATCTGTTCTTCACAGGTGAAAAAAACTAAGGTATAAAGAGAAGAAGATGCTTGCAATTTGCTATACTGAATTTAGTCAGGATACCAAGTGGCAGTGAAATAAAATCTGTTGAGTATGAAGTTCTAAAGTTATTCTTGATTCTCAGCAGACATAAACACTGGCAGATATTTCTTTGGAAAACAATGTATAGATTGGAAAGTGTTTTAGAAAGGTACATTTTGTCTCAGAAGGAAAGTGAACACTTGTTTGGACTTATCTAAGAACCAGAGATAATGTGTCCCACAAGCTATCTCTACAATAAAGCATCATCAACACATAATTCTTGATTATGTTTTAAATAAATTAGTAAATGTAATTAATGAGTATGCATAATCTTTGAAAAGTGCAAAAGCTATCTAATCTTTAAACATCAGTTTCTTCAGGCAACCTGAGGTCAAAACTACAAAAAACCCTGCTGCTGAATTTATGGTTATTGCATGGCATGCCTAGAGAATGTTTTTTTTTATCCTTATTAAATATGCAGCATCTCAACCATCTCTCCTTTATTTCCTTTGAGCAATGCACAAATTTAACTCAAAAATTGAATGTTTTAGTAAGTTATGAGCATGAAAACTCCCATTTTAACATGAAAATGTTTATGCAACCTTTTTACCACGATAGCATTTTCTCAGTAAACACATTGTTATAAGAGTAAAAAGGCACAGTTGTTAAAATCAAAACATTTTGTATAAAATTGTATCTAAGTTTGTTTCTTAAAAAAAATGTTTCTACATGTCTTCCATATGTATTTATACAGCATGGGAAATGTAATGTATGTGCTTAACTCTCATTGGTCCCTTGGATGACTTTTATGCCTAGACCAAAGTACACGTGCAAGTATTTGTATACACAAAAGCAGGATTAAATTGTATGGATTATATTCCTGAAAACCTAATGTTGAATTATGTAATGACTCTACAGTCCAATTTATTTCAGTAAGTAATTTTCATAAAATTATGAAAAAAACTATCCTACCCCTTTACCCTTCCAATAAACCCCACAAACAAACAAACAAACAAAATCAAAGTGGAATGTCCAAGTAGTGTGTCTGATCTCTGACAGAGGTAAAGGTTGTAAACACAACAAAATGTGGAAGGGAAACCTCTCAGGATGACCCATTTTTAAACTTTCACTGTATATTTCAGTAAGCAGAAGCTGTTAATGTGATCACTATTTAATAATTAAAACAACAGCTTTAATATTGTGACAGTACAGGGATGATTAAGTAGCAGAACATGGTATATGATGGATTCAAACACCATTCTGTTGTTTTTGATCATGTAACTTTGAGAAAGATGGTTTGTAAAACTCTAATCTGAAGCAACAATATTACTGTGAGGAATGTATGTTTCAAATTCTCCATATAGAAATAAATCACAAACTTTAGACACAGATTAATCAACCTTATACACCAATACTCTACCTTTGATCGGTTCTCACTTGGCTATATCCCTACAATAAGGTATGATATTGTTCCTAAGAGGGACTTCAACAATTGTGAGGGTCATATTATCAAGCTCACTTAAGATATCTCTTGTTCAGCTAAGTTTTTCACATTTACTCCAAAGTATTTTATATTCTCTTCTTAGTAAGTCAAACTGTTTTAAACGGCTAATTCCCTATTATTTTTAATTTTTTTCATTCAAATTTATTCTTTCTTTTCAAATGTCACTTGCTTTTCTCATCTTCCACAGGTCTTTGCTGTCTCGTCTCTATAGAAATATAAGTTATACTTCTGGGAAGAAAGAAAATGATGAATACTCCCCCACTCCAGTCTCCTGAAAAATAAAGAAGAGCTATTTTAAAAGAAAGTATTTTTAACATAATCTTATTTCCCCTGTTTCTGTTTAGGGCAAGTTTTGAGAACATTAGTTTTCAGCTGTACTTAGACAAAGCTCTGACTCACAGCTGCTATGTATCTATTTGTGCTTTTTTAATCCAAAAGCTAGTGACTGAACATGGAGGAAGAATAAAAAAATCATCTACCAAAACAAAATACAAATATATAGCCATATAGATTTACAGAATTTAGTGTGGGTCTGAGGGGAAGAGAAGACAAAAATAGGAAAAGGTTGCAGCAGCAGGCTTTATGCTTAGTTTCTTGCAAAAGTTAAATCAAGCCACTTTCAAAGTAATCCTTTTTATTTTAATATAAAATGTTTTTCTCTATATATCAGAAATGTGAAAATGTGAAATATGTGAGAAATGTGAAATATGTGATATACTACGTGAAAAAGCATTATTCCAGTCAAGTCTCCCTTGAAGATTTCAGCTAGGTGTTACAAATCTCACTTTTTGTAAGTGGTTTGAGGCAGTGTTCCTTAACCTGAGATGACTGTAAAGATTGCTCAATTGGTGGGAATAGTTGCATTTTTCCTACTAACACCACAGAAGAGACCTATTTTGTCGTAGAAGGAAAGTGGAACGAATGAAGTGTCTCAGCTAAAATGTTTATGTGTTTCTCCAAAGATCCCAAATCTCTTTCTGTTCTTAAATCTTCGTGGAAGTTATAGTGACAGTAGGACAAGCCTTCTTTACTTTCAGATACTCAGGTGAACATCCCTGAACTTTTTATCTGCCTTCCTTTCCTCTTCCATTCTCATTTCCCCTCCTAGAAGCATTTTTCACTTGTTATGAGGTAGAGAGCAATAATACAAATGGCTCGCAAAGATATCATGATCAAAACCAACATCTGAAACACTGAAATAAGGAAGGCTATTCCCTAATTATTTCAATGTTGCAAATAAAAAAAATCCCAAAACCATACCAACTAAACAAAACCAAGCCAAAAAACCTTTGCAGCTAATGGATAAGGAAGTATCTGAAATCATTTGTCAGACGGGTTTCCTTGAGGCCTAGTAAAACACTTTGAGGTTTTAGCAGAAAGAGAATTTCTATCTTGCATCTATACTTTAGCTGTCAAAGTAGTTTAAAATCTCAGTTCACTTATCTGACCCATCCCTCTTGCAGACATCTGGATAGTGATATTAACCAAAAATCACCTTTCCATTTACATTGAATCTGGCATGTCTCCATTGTATCCTCCTCTTGCCTACCAGTCTTGATCTTAGCTATTTACCACTTTTAAGATTAATTTCTGCAGTACAGCCATGAATAAGACTGACTCCCCAAACAGATGAGAAAACTTCCAGCATCAGAATTAAGAGTTCAATGACAGTATGCCACTCTCCCAAATTTTAAGCAGGTTCCACTGGTAATTGCAGAAAGCCCTTTCCCTCTGCAAAGGAACTTCTGGTACGGACCAGTTAGGGTTAAACCCTTTAAAATCATGATAGCATTATCATATTATTACTGTCAAAATATAATTTATTTCAATTTGGATATTCTGTTTACAGGAAAAAAATAATCACAGCTTGCACAGTGCCTAAAGGAAGGATTTCATAATAATCCTATATCATTCCCAAGGCTGAATGAGGTTTGATGCTGAGCATGTAGCTAATTTATTGCTAGACACTGTTCCAGGTAAAATGATTCAGTGTTTTCAGAGAGCAATGATCAGGTGAACACTTTCCTGAAGAATAGAATAAAAAATCTTGGAAGAGAGGCTTTAGTTACTTTCCTCTTTCCCTTACCATCTTGCTTCCAAACCCATGTGTGAGTATGTATGTATCAACACATACACACTGTCACGCACACACAAGCTCATACAAGTTAGTGTATGTCCCACCACTAAATGATAAAGTACAGTTAATGATATATATTAGGTGAAAGCCCTCTTAAATTTCTACCTTGAGTGTGGATGTGATTAATATGATCCATTACTATGCACACAAAAATATTTAGCAAACCAGTTATCTCTCTTTTATGGAAGTGGAAAACCATTTACTATTCCCTTCTCCCTGGCTGCAATAGCATCTGTAAAAAGCAATGCATCTTTGAGATCATGGGATATAAATCTTTCTGTGATAAGAAACTGCAGCTTAAAGGACACTGCAAGTGTAATACATCTTTTGTGTCTTCAAACATCTTTTCTTTTTAAAATAAAAAGTAAGTTTTTGTGCTTACAAAAGTTCAGAATGAGCATATTAGAAAAATCTTTATTACTATGAATCCCTTTATTTGGTCCAGATATATAGTGCAAGCAATGCAGTTTAAAAAACCACAAACAATGAAGGTCAGTTTGAGACCTATTTCATTTAATTGGGCAGTCAGGAGACAAAGACATTGTATGTTCTACATAGCTTTATTTTTTCATAAATAGGACTTCTAGAACAAAAGCAAAACCAGGTGAGACTTTGCAGTGTAGCATTTATGATACTCAAATATTTTCTGTTCTGACCCATTCAACCCCATGCCTGTGTTAATACTGGGGGTTGCCTTGACCCAGGTGTGGCATGTGGCACCTTGCACTTGGTCTTGTTAAACCATATGAAATTCCCTTTGAGCCCACTTCTTGATTTTGTCCAGGTGGCATCCCATCACTTAGGTGTGTCAACTGCCCCACACTGTTTGGAGTTATCTACCAAATTGCTAAGTATGCACTTGATCCCATTATCTTTGTCATTGATGAAGAGATTAAACTGTTCTTGTCCCAGTTCTGATTTTTTAAGCGTATGGAGAAAAAACTGAGTTTTTATGAGAAAAAAAGATTGTAAACAGAACTTGCCTCAAATTAATCATATTATGTAATAGACTTAAATTAATTTGACACCTCTTTCAACCTATTCCCTACACTCAGAAGGAAATCAAAGCAACTGTCTTGACTGCATGGCCCAATTAGAAAAATATCTGAAGATTATGTATCTTTTGTTTTTAATAAAAGACCATTTCATTATATGAAAAGCTAGGGAGACCATTTGTCTCCATAAAAGTTGGAGCCTGTCACTTAAATTATCGTCTAGGTTTTGTAATATTTTAATATTTGTAATATGCTCATATTTTGAGCAAGTCTTTTTCACAGCTCTTTTAAAGAATAGTCTTCAATAACAGCATTAATTCAGACATCATCCTTCACCTTCACTCTTTACTGCTGGTATGAAGAGCACAGGAGGAAGATTTTGAAAAATAAATGGAACTCTGGAGAACATGCATAAGGGACAGAATAGTTCAAGAAGTTTCAATAGTGTCTTTCGAAGGCACAATAAAGCATACTCAGAAATAATTTGAGAATCCTGTAGTTTACTTTGTGTACAAACTGTTTACAAGTATAGTCAGTCTGCAGTCAGGCTACCTGCAGATTCCAGTTGTTCAGGGTTGGCTATTAATCCTGCTAAGGGAGGGTATGGCACATACAGCTGTGTTATATTTGTGCAGTGCCCCGGGGCCTACACTCATGAATGATGTGTGTTTACATTAAAGGACAGAAAAAACCTACACTGCTGGCTAATCCCACATCCCACATCCAGATAAAAAAGGAGTATAATGTTGTGAATAATAGAATAATATTCCATTCTCTGTCTTCCCTTGAACCTTGGCATGTTTGTGGTACTCATTATCACTGAGAACCAGGGTGAGTAAGTGTCAGAGATGTTCCAACTTCAAAGGATGCAAAGCTGTTTCTGTGGTACACACTAGCTAGGTCTTTTTTTTCCCCCATTCTTTTCCTTTCATAAGGATGGATGTTTTAACTTAACTCAAGGATGTCTTACAACTCTGATTTCTCTTGCAGCAGTCATAAAGGTCTCAAAATATAAAAGTGGTTCTCTAGCCTGGTTCATTGGCAACACTGAAGTACACCCTCCCTGAAAAGATTTTGTTCGATGCTTTCAGTGATTGCTCATTTATGATCAAGAACACATTGTGCAGTAGGACGGGAAAAAATCTTTCTGATTGAATGAGCTTGTGCATGTAAAAGTTAGCAGGGTCTGAACTAAAAAATCCTTATGACATTCTGCAGAATTATTATTAGGATACAAAAATTTGTCTGTGAATTGAGTGATTGAAAACTGGAATAATGAAAACATTAAATAAGTGCTTTAAATAGAACTTTCTTCGTTGTTTTTACAGACAGGAACTACCTGCTATAAGTCTCAGGCTGAATAAAAGTGTCTTGCAAGAGATGGTTTAGCTCTTTGGTTTCATGTACTATGAATAACAGGACAAACAAATACAGACTTATTTTTTCTCCAAGACCATGGACTCAGGAAAAGAAAACCCCCAAATCCTTGAAGTTTTTTGATTTGTATGCAGTCTTTGGATTTACATGCAACTCCTCTAAATTATGACAAACATGTCTGGAATGCATCCCCAACTCCCTCTTTCTTGTGCTAAAGTACTATCATAATAAAGTAAAAATAAATTATTTCTAGAGTATTAAATAATTCATAAAAAATTTTGCTCCAGAAGCGAGAAATCACTCTGACTTTTGAGTGCTAAAAGCTTTACATTATTTGTCCAGGGGAGAATTTTTTCCATATATGATGTAGTAAGGAGAATAAGAAATTGCAAACCAATTCTGTGTAATATACAGAGTGTGTTCATATTATTTATGGTTCTGTAAGTGAAAATTTATAATAGAAATGTTATTCAGGAGGTCTAATTTATACAAAAGTAGTTTTGGGTTGCTATTTCTGCCAATTTTCTTGGCTGTGTAAAAATAAATAAATTAAAAATGCACAGTGGAGTCTTCAGAGAACGCATTAGGGTTTTTTAATCTCTGTATTTTCTCTTAAAACCAATATTCAGAATCTGTAATTCTTACTGTTTCTTATTGCTTCTTCTTCAAACAAATAAGTTTAATGATGCACAGGAGAGTGCTTTTATGAACTCAGTAGAGAATAATTGGGTAGAAATCACAGAATGTTACTGAGGAGTTGTTTTTTTTCCTTTTAACTTACTCCTCTCAGAATGCTTCATGTAATTACCTCACCTATAAAGACAGACTGAGAGTATTAGGGCTGTTTGGCTTGAAGAAGAGAAGGCTCTGACGAGAGCTTAGAAAACTTTCCAGTATCTAAAGGAGAGATACAAAAAAAATAATGGACAGGGACTTTTCACAAGGTCATGTAGTAATAGGACAAGTGATGAAGGCTATGAACTGAAAGGGGGTAGGTTTATGCTAGATATCAGGAGGAAATTTTTTACTGTGAGGATGGCGAGGCAAAGCAACAGGTTGCCCAGAGGAGCTGTGAGTGCCCCATTCCTGGAAGTCTTTAGGGCCAGGTTGGATTGGGCCCTGCGCCACCTACCTAGTGGAAGATATCCCTGCCCGTGGAAGAGGGGTTTGAATGAAATGATTTTTAAAAATCCTTTCAACGCAAGACATTCTACGATCATGTGTTCCTATGAATTGTTCACATCTCATTATTGACCTTCCACATTCAAAAATAGTCAAACCAGGACAGGAGGAGTCAAAAGGATACTATTTTAAAACATAGTTGCCTAAAGTTATGATGGTCAACTATGTTCATTTTTGCGCAAGAACAAATGCAAATTACTTGTAAGCCAGTTCTCTGTGATCTACTACTGGATTTTGTGTTTTGTTTTGGCTTTTTTTCTGAAACAAAGAAACAATAGATGCATATGCAATAGAACATTATAGTACTATTTTTTTATTTTATAAAAATCAAATTTCTAATGTCCTCAAGTTTTCTATTGTGCTAGTAAATGCCTTTCTTTTGTAGTTGTCTCACTCTTAACTGAGGTATAAGATATTTTCCTGAAATTTCTTAGGGTTCCTTAAAGTAGGTGTCCAGTACCAAAATGAAGCAAGAGAATTCAGGCACAGTTCCATCTCAATCACATTGTCAGGAGTACAGATTTTGATCAGTTAGGGTATAATATGTTCTGATATTCAGAAATAAGTGGAACAAGTAACCTGGAAAGATTTTAGAGCCTTATTTTCAATAATATTTAAAGCACAACTTAAGATGGTTCTGGGCAATATGGTCTAGGTGACCTTGAGCAGAGGGGTAGATTAAACTTCCCAACCTCATTTATTCAGTGATTTAAGTATTTGTATTGTAAATTATCCTAGTGAACACTGCATGATAAACATTAACAGAGTAGCATACTCAGACACATTATTTTATTGAATAACTATAGACTCTTAAATTTTCAAGAAAGAACAATAGGTTCATACACTGTCCTCTCACAAAACCTGAAAGATTATTTCTATTGCTAAAAAAAAATTACCACAAAACACTATATCCTTGTTCCCATATAGTCCTGGGAAGAATTGGATTGGGACTGCACATAAGACTTCATGTTTAATATTAACTTTTCCTTCCTTCATCTTTGCATCATGGAGGGTGTCATGTCCATACGCTTGAGATACGTAAATTCATAGCTCTGCAGCAAATTAAAAAAACAGGACAAACACAACTCTCAAGAAAACCACAAACTCAACAATCTCTCCCCTAAAAGTCCCAAATAATTTCCTTTTAAATTTTTAACCTCTTTTCTAAGTGGGATGAAACAAAACTTTGCCGTTTCATCTTTATTGACAAATTATTTGCAGTTTTGCTATTTTTAATTACCCAACCTTGATATTTGTCAAGTGTGTGATTATTGCAGCAGATAATTCTATAATCAGACTCCCTTGATTTTACAGAAGAAAAGAATGAACAAATTTCCAGCAAATTACAAAAAATAAAGCTTTATCTAATTTTGCTGTTCATATTACCTACAAAATCCCTTTATCAGGAGAGATTTCCCTGAAAGTCACTTACTCTTATTGACTGCAGAAGTTCTGTAAAGGAAATGGTCAGTGCCCTCTGACCTTGTCTGTGTCAAATACTGAAACAAATGTAGATTAGTAATAATAACTGTCTATTTGTTTCACCTTGCCAAATGTCACTTGAATTATTATCCTGGTCCTCAAAGTAAGGAATTTTAACTTTATGTTTCCTAGGGGAAAAAGAATGATCTATTCTTTGTTCGGCCTCCACAAATAGAAGCATGGCATTTGTCTTTTCATTGGTAACATTAAGGCTGTCTGATCTGAGTGATAAAAAGCAGAGATTATCTATTCCTGTCTGTCATTTTTGGCAAACTTGTGAACTTTTCATAAAAACAGAAAGATAAATCACAGCAGCTATTATTGTCTTTGTCTTAATCTTTCTAATGGATCAGTGTAATTTTTGGTTTCCTCTAGTAGGTCGGGGAGGTCATCACTGTAGGAGAACAGCCTTGTCTACTTACTGAATGCTAAATAGTGGTCTCTCACACAAATCCAGATAAAGACTTTGCACAGGGGATTAAGCTACTGGCAAAGCAGAGGAGTCCTGTGGATTTGCTCAGCTGTTGTTAACAGACTTGTCTGACATTCAGTGGTCCCTCCAAGGTGGGGGCTGGAGTCATATAGCTTAGGGAGAGCATTCCTGATCCTAATTCTTAAAGTATTCAGTGTGAATTTACAAATGCTTAATTACAAAAGTGACGTGCAAACACAAACATTAAAACACCTCACCATCATACTCCCCATGGTTTTGGATCAAGATAGACAGGAGAGTTGCAATTATACTTGTGAATAAAGTTAGAAATTTCACTGCAGACAAAAACCAAATATGACAATGTAAGAAATATCCATTATATAAAAATTATTTGTGTAATCTGTGTTAATGTTTTCTTCTTCCTTTCAAAGGAGAAAGAGAGGAGAGGAGAGGAGAGGAGAGGAGAGGAGAGGAGAGGAGAGGAGAGGAGAGGAGAGGAGAGGAGAGGAGAGGAGAGGAGAGGAGAGGAGAGCAGGAGAAGAGACAATTTCTCCAGGAAAAGGTAGAAATTGATGTGGGTATAGCAATGAGCCATTACAAAAATGATAAATGCAGAAAAAGAACCCATGGAAATATATTGCCATTTGCACTGAACAGAAAGGGGGAAAATATCTTTCCTGATCTTAATGGTCAAACCACTATTCCTAGTAGGTAAATTACTAGGTTAATGCTCATTGCTAAATCAAAATATGTTTCCAATATTAGTGATCAAAGAAAGATTCAAATTGTTCAAGACCCTCAAGAACTTCAATTTCCAGGAGCCTCTCATTTAGGCAGGAGGAATAAGGTGCATGACTAGATTCTCTTTCCTCTCAAAATGATACAGATTTTACCAAAAAGGCATGAAAAATGCAGGAGAAAAAAGCAGAGGGAGGAATGGTAGAATATTTATGAAGACAGATATAAAGAAACACAGATTACTTGGAATAAAAAGAAAAGAAACAAAATACAAAAATAAAATGCTGGCACATTGCAATTAACTGGTCTGACCAGCTGTCTTTAATTCTGTCATTTCTATCCCTCTATTTTGTTTAATTCTTTTCTTCCCACTCCCTCCCCTGAGTATCTCAGCCTTTTTTCTCCCTTTCACTTCCTCTGCATATCTTGAAGAACAAAATCACACTTCAAGCCCCTTTCTTTGCTTTTGTTCATAAAAGCAAATCTACCATCCTCTTCATTCCATATGCATGTCATTCTGTCTAAGCAAAATCTCTCTCAGATGGATTTAACCTAAGAGATTATAAACATCAGACAGAGAAATAGGAAGCTATTTTAGCCTGACCTTTCCGACCAAATTTGATCACACTACAGCCTGATTGAATGGGTTTTAATCAGCTTCGTCAGTGTTGAAATTTAAGTTCTTGTGTAACTGAATATCATTTCAGCTGATTTAACAACAAAAAAGAATATGCTCATATGGATAACAAATGCCCTTTTAAAATTTTTTGCAAGTCCAAAATAAACTTAAAAAGAAAAAGCCAACATTGCAGGTTTTCATACTATTTAAGCAGAAAAGTTTTAAATAATTTTCCCTTCACCTGAAAATATTTATTAGCTATATACACACTGTTGTCTTAAGGAAAAGTTAAACTCAGAGTACTTAGACATAAACTTTCAAACATAAAGCAATACTTTTCCACAATTTTCAAAAGAGTGGATGTTACTTATATTATTTCTACATCAATACAAAGATAAAGGAATACAAAACAAACTTACAATTTGTTCAAGCATTGTTGGACGGATCAGTCTGACAGATAAGGTGCTCATCAAAATGGATTCTAAAAATATAAAAATAGTTCTTCAGGCATAATTGCATACAAGCAAAAAAAAACCCCAAAACAAATATCACTTATCTCATGGGTCCAATACCATTAGGATGTTTTTTTTTCCCCTGAGATCCTTATAGTATTTCCCGACTACATTTCCTTCATTGTGTAATGCACGTGCATTCAAATAGTTTAAGGCAATGAAAACTTTGTTGAAGATTTCTATGCAGGTAGGATTTCATGCCAAGAAATAAAAAGAAGTCTTCAAGGTCTGAAGCCATGGAAATTATAGTACTGGGAATGTGTTGAAGGACTGAAAAAGATTTCCATTCCCTAGGATAGAATAATAATGTAAACCTGTTATTTAATACATACACATAGACATCCTCCATGTAAGTCAAATATGTTGGCTTATCTATTTTTTATATCTAGTATACACTTTGTACTTCAAGAAAGTTCAAATCAGTCCATTCTCTTGACATTTATTTTAACAACACCTTTTTTTTAATTTACTCTCATAAATTAATCAGATTTTTTCTTTTTGACACAATTAGCTTGGAGGTACATATTACCATGGAAAGGCCTGGGAAAAAGAGTTAATTTTTCTCCCCTATTTTCCTATTTATAGTAGACTTTTCATAGGACTTTCAGCTTTATTTCTAGAGAATGATAAAAAAAGAAAACAATTCCATTGTTTGATTTAGCAATTTTGTCCTTTGCCTTAAGTTTCCTAATTAAAAAGACTGAAAATCAACAACTGATTTTCCTTAGAAATTGACTACTGAGGAAAAAAAAGTATTCCAAGATAATTTTTAATAGCTTGAGGCAAAAGATGCAATTTTTTTTTTTTCTCCAAATAAACCAAGTTCATCCAGAACATTTCTGCTTCTTATATTTATTAGTTCCATGTAACCCCATCCATGTAATATTTAAAATTGCTCCTTGAGATATAGTTGTTAAATCCTGCCTTTCGGAACACTAAACTCAAAAGTAAACAATAAGATAGGTCTTAAGAGAAACTTTCCCTAGGTCATTGCACTATGTCTAATGCTTCACCCTTCTTTTTGAATGCTGTCTGCTTGGCAAAGATCTGAAAGACATTTTTTCCTGTTCTGAGGAACAAAAATGCCTTTTGGTGCCATTGACCAAAGCACACTAGACAAGATAAAAGACTGAAATGGACATGATAATTATCAAATCTCAATTCCTGCAATTACAGGCTAGCCTTTTCCACCCAGGGATTCTAAGTCATCAACAATGTGATGCTTTCAGCTATGTAGCAGCAACGATTTTTTTATATTTCTTTCTCCTTGTGGGGCTTTAGCTATAAGAGCCCTTTTATCTAGTTTTGTGGATTTGGATATTTCATCTGAAGGCAGGACTGTGACTAAGCATGGATACAAAAACTGAAGAAAACTTGGATATGAAAACTGAAAAGAACTAGAAGGATGTCCTTGTTCCTTTGTACCTAAAGTAGTGAGCAAAGGCATGTAAGCCTTGTACTCTTTAATGCAGTGAACATCACTTCAAAACCTGGTGACCTGAATAGACTGACAGGCTGAAGATTGAATAATGTACTGATGTGCCCCTTTGCACTGGTCAGCAGGGTAATGTTTCTCCTCCTTTTTCATTGACATACATGCTGCACCTATTCACCTATTTTCGCCAGTAGGTCAAGAAGTTGCTGTAGTCCTTTGTGCTTCATTGAGGATGAATCTGCCATCTAAGAAAATGTAGTATCTACTAAAACAAAGCCTGAAGTTGATTTTTTTTTTTTCTTAAGCTCTGTTTCCCAGCATAGGCACAGGAGGGAGTCTGGTATCATGAGCCAATTTTCCCTTTTCTGTTGGAAAAGGGGGATCTGGGCCAGAGCTGGGAGCAAAAGTGGGGAAAAGCATTTCTACAATGTTAGTGGATCATTCTTATTGCATAACCATCAGAAAGTTCATATCATCAAATCATCATCATTGTCAGGAAATACTATTCTTAAAATGTAACCATGGCATGATTGGATTTTTAAACACAAATTGATAATGATTGAGGCTCAGTCAAAGTGGTAGAAATTTTGGGTTTTTGTGGTTTGCCTTGGTCATTCTACATCCCTGTAATATTTCATTGGTCAAAAATAAGAAGATTGGACATTTTTTAATAATATGAAATACCTAATATGTATACCGCTGTAAGAAAAGAAAATAATTTTTTTTTTAATGTGCAGGGAAACAAAATGAAATCAAACAGTATTAAGCCAGATTCAACTCACCTAATACCTAGTCCTTTCACAAGTAAGCAACTTGTGGCGTCTATCTTCTCAGTGGACTTAAGTATATTTGTGGTGAAGAAAACCTTGATATGCACATAAATTCAAAGGAAGTAAATTTTCCTTGTCCTGTTCTCCCTGATTTTTAAAGCTGAAATGCTTGTGTGTTACAACATGCCCCTAAAGACAAGAGCAACCGAGCTTCTTAATGGATCCATCGGGGCAGATTAGAGTGACAGGATGCTGAATGACAGGTGCCTTTATATAAATACACATATATATATATATACACACACACACATGTAGGATCTATTTTAGAACAACTTGGCTGCAATGAAAATGAGGTATGTAGCCCTTTTGTTATTATCTATAGAAATGTAGCAATATAAAAACATAAAAATAACACACAAGAAAATGTATAAGGAGAGGAAGAGAGAAAGGATAAGAGTGGAAGAATAGAAAAGAGGAAAGAAATCATAGCCTGTGGACCCAATAACAAGACTTAATTGTTGCAATTTTGTTGTCAGTTGGTCAAATTGATGGTTGAAGACTTGATATATTAGGGGTGAGAGAAGCCCATGAAACACAAAGTTCAGTGGTTTAATAAATGCTCACGTTCGTGGGAACCTGAAGGGGAGAGTTTAACACTGTTACAACATTGTGGATCATATACAGTCCTCTGGTGGAAGGGGCCAGATATGAGAGTATAATCAGGGCTCTTTGATGTGATGGTTTATGACCCCCTGTAAGACATTACCACTGCCTCTCATGCCAGCATAGCCTAGCCAGTCATGCCCTATCAGAAGGGATGAACACCTTCAGGCTTACATAAGAATGTCCCAAAACCTCCCCTGGGGTGTACAGGGAGATTTTCAGGGAGCCAGTTGTGTAAGGGAGAACACTGGCTTGATGAAAAGCATTATTCCATTTTACAGGATCAGTATCTTCCTTCCTCTTTCCGTATCTGGCTCAAAACTTAGCTTGTAGCTCCCGTGTTGAGTCCACACCCCCTCTGCACCCAGATGCTTCCTTGCAAATCATCAACAATGCACCCTCTTGCTTTGGAAATGGCCAATTGTTTGAGACATTAACCATCAACATTTCAGTCTATCATGTAGTCTTTGCACCATATGAGCAAATACGTAGAGGAAAACCAGACAGCAATTTCAGTCCCAATTTCATATTTCAACATTTTCATGTAAACTCAGAACTAAAATCAGAATTAAAATGAGTTCCTAAAGTAGAATGTCAGCACCTAAATTTACCAACTCTTTGTTTCCCCTTTGAAACACCCCAAGAACAACTTCAGTCTTCGACTCTGTTTCTAAAAGTACCAGATAATCTTTAAACTGTAAAAATATTCTATGTAAAGCATTCCTTCAAAAGTATCTTCTGTCTAAAAGTCTTTATACTGCAAATCGTATTTGAGTTCAGACTGTTATTGCTGTTCAGAACTACTGCCAGATAGTTTCATCTCTCTGTACTTCACTCATAGAGCAAAAATGCAGACAATAATACTTGTCCTCACTCAGACAACTTTCATGAGGTTCCGTGTATTTCTGCTCATGAGTTGTTGTATTATATTCAACAGAGTTTGTTTTGAAGTGTAAAATAGCTGAGAGAATAGGATGCAAATGAAAGACAAGGCATTGAGAATCTAAGTTCCTTACGTTTTTCTAAAATGAAAGTAAAAAATACAAACCAGCTGAAAGCTCTGTTTATACTTAGATTGGACTCTACAAAAATGCTGTCCTTTTTTTCTGAAAACAAAAAACTGTCTCTTCCATTAATTGTTAACTAATTGCTAATTACTAATTGAAAAGTAATGAAAACTTGAGCAAAATTGCATTAATATGTCAGACAGCTGCTGTAAGTCAGGGAACTTTCATTCAGTGTCATAATTAAAACCTTGTCCCAAAGATTCAACAGAAACTAAATTAAGAACAACACAACTGCATATAGTGGTGGTATCCAAAATTTGAATTAAAAATTCCCTGGACTGAAAATGTTACTAAGATACCTTTTTAATAATTTTTTGATTTTTCTTTTTACTCTGAGAATGAAATAATTGCGTGCTAAAAAAGAAATATCTTTTCACTATACTTCTGTAGAAAAGTAAATGTAATGTGCAACATAGTCTTTCCTAAAATCAGCCACTACTTTTCATTCTGTGTTGGCTCAACAGTCTTAGCAGCAATTGTTAGGCGCTAAAACACGTGATGCCTTTCTACAAAATGTATTGAACTGCTTTGTAGAGATCTGTTGTACAGTACTTTATTATATTTCTTTCTTTATACTGTGATTTTTGTGGTACTATGTTGTTATGAGCTATCTAATAGTTTGATAGCTAGCTAATTAGTTTGATAGTTTTGTAAGAATTCTCCTAAATCCTTTTGGTCTAAGAATCTGAACATTTTGGCTCACAAACTTTTTATTCTTGTCCTCTGTTTTTGTAGTTTGGATTATAATTGGAATTTTTTCATCAAGAAGTTTTGAATTCTTTGTATTTTCAGACCACTTGTTTATTCTGAACGTTAATTCCAATTTATATTGCTTCTCTCAGTAAGCTCACACATACTGAAAGATATACGAAAGAATTTTTAAAGTATTTTAAATTGCATTTGCTTAATAGGCATAACTAAAAGCTATGATCATTCAAAACCTTTCAGGGTCAAAATTGTTTTTTATTAAAAGCAGGTTTTCTCTGAAATCTTTATCAGGATTTCATTGTAACTCAGAACCAAGGCTTTCTTTTGCTGAAATGAGATATATTAAGTTGGCTTTAGTATTCTGGAACTGCTTTTTCTCAAAGTTCTAATATTCCCATTGATGCTATTCTGCCGGCTCTGAAGGCCAAGAAGGTTTTGAAGCAGACACCAAGAAACATCCATTCAGGGATGTATTAAACCTACAGGTAAACAGCTGTCGCCAGCTATTGGCAGTTCAGTTTTATTCCAGCGTTTCACATCATTCAGGGAGATATCCTTGTTTTGGGACATATTACTCAACATATCTTGTTGTTGGATGTTTGATTCTTAAGGCAGAAGGGAAGATCATAAAAAGAAAAGTATTTTTGTATCATATCAATACATTAACTTTTTGTGTGCTTCTGAATTCACATCTGCATGTTTTTAATATCTAGCTATGCTGCTTCTATTTCATTATTTGACTTGAAAATATCTTTTCAACTTTGTGTATACACAGCTGATTTAGATTCTGCTTAATGCGGAAATACCTCACTTGAGAGAACAAAAAGTAAATGAATTAGGAGGAACTGTATGGATGTATGTACAA
Source organism: Sinosuthora webbiana (assembly GCA_013397395.1). Taxonomy (NCBI): domain Eukaryota; kingdom Metazoa; phylum Chordata; class Aves; order Passeriformes; family Sylviidae; genus Sinosuthora; species Sinosuthora webbiana. The sequence goes on along the minus strand of VXBN01014479.1, from coordinate 138,447 downwards.
TATATTAAAATTCCTATGGACCATTGGTTTCTAACTGCCCTGTGTGGTTCATTAACTTTTGAGTTGCAGGCTGTGAAATTCACATGGGTAGATAAAATATCAAAATACAATTTCAACCTGGCTTTTGCCCTTTAGTGTGCAAATAACTGGAACAATTTTATTTTTTTAACTGTAAAATTATTTTTGCTAACAGAGTAAGCTTTCATAACTACTAAGTTCCTAGCAAGACTACTAGATATCTTAGCAAGTGTTTAGTAGGTTATAAACAACTGGACCTTGAAAATGAATGTGTTGTAATTTTTATAGTATACAAATGTCATTTCATTTTTCAGGTTAGTTTTGTTTAAAAAATCATGCAAAGATCAGTAATACAGAACAAATGTGCCATATTTTTTTGTTCATTTTTTGCTGCATTTTCACAGCAGAAGACAGAAAATGTGTGGTGTGCCTTGAAGATGCCTGCAGAGAGAATTGAGAACAGCAGTGAAATGGAAAATAGATGCTCAGAATCATGAGTGGACTAACTTAAAAATGTCTGTTTTTATGAGAAGAATAGAAGAAACAACACAACCAGAATTTGTATTATAAAACACCTACAAAAAGAATAATGTTTCATACTATGGAGCAATGTGTAAGAGAAAAGGTTCTATTTTCTTCCAGCATGCCTGTGGTTTTTCTTCCATACTTTTTTCAATCTATCAAATTTGCATAATGTGAAATCACAGTCAGAGAATTCACGAACAATGCAGTCTTAATTCAGGAAGGGAGAAATGTAGGTATGGGGCAATTGCTGAGGTATCAGCCCTTAGGAAATGGTTCAAATAATGTAGTTTCAAATATTATCTATCCCTCACCTTTACAAAGTATGTATTTACAAAAATAGAGTACATGAAGTTCTGCATGTCTCCATGATTTGACTTCAGACCCAGTTCTTACATGTCAGTTTTATAAAAGACACCAGAGAACAACTTCTGTGGGTAGATAGGGCATTTTCACTTTATTCTTGAATGCTTTAATAAATTTGCATTAGCAACAGTAACAGGCAGAGAAGAAAATGCAATTCTTCAGCCACTATGATTCCAATGCTATGTCTGAGTATTACCAGGGAACCAATAGCTGCCTGAACTTAGAGTTTGTGAACAAGACAGAGACACAGATGATTAGTGTTTCTGACCACTGCTCTAATGACTAATCCCTTAAATTCATTTTCAAGACCTGTACTGTCTATATACTTGAATTTAATCCACAGTAAAACTTAGCTGTGCATATATGTGAGAACTGCCTTGAGAATTAACCTCTGTTAATGTAAAAAAGATAATGACATAAAAAATTAATTGAGATTTAGTCAGGGTTACAAGAAGACTCCAGGCACCTTGAGACAGAAAACCTCATTGTACTAGCAGAAAACAAGATGAACAATGTTATATTTACATTACAGTGAGTTTGCAGCACTGAAGCTGTTGCTACATATTTGTCTTACTGCACTAGAAAATGGTTTTCAGCCACCTGTTTCACACAGATAAACTGAACACAGAAAAGAAGCTGCAGCAATAACTTCTGTCCTGAACTTGTTGCTGGAAATCTCATGTGGAGATCTCATGCTGGAAATCTCATGTGGAAATCTCATGCTGGAAATCTTTTCTCCTTACCAACTAAGCTTCCAAGACTGCATCCAAACTATGGTGGCTAACTGAAGAAGATGGAGAGTGGAGCAATCATTAAGTGGTCTGAAATACTCAGCTGGAGTGACAATAGATGAAGACTTTGAATTTATACTCAACAAAAAATGCATTTTCTGCTTTTCTCCTGAGGAAACTTGTTATGCTGACAACCACACTTGTCATTGACTTTTATTTCAGAAAGAAACATAATATTGGTCTGCATGAGTGTAAAGCTATTAAATCACAGTCTTAAGATTGGTAAGAATTTGTTATATTGTATATAGTGGGGTCCTATATGAGCCTTGGAAAATAACTTGTATTTTCTGTCATTGTGCATACTGATAAGCACAGCTTAACAGAATGAATGTGTCCCAAGTATCTACAAACCTCTAAAATCACTGATCTTCTCTGAGAGGAGACATTTAGATACCTAACAGAAATTTTCATACTTGAATGCAAACTCTGAATAAAGACCGAAACTGAAACAGAAGGAATAATTTTTCTATTCATGTGACCAGCCTAATTATGACATGATCCAACTGGAAGAAATTATCAGCTTCAGTAACTCTAAGTCAATTGAACATTTTTGTTAATAAAAGTGTGAGGATTTATGGAAAAAAATACAGGGAAAAGGTTAAGTGTGTGCTGTCTCACCTGCTGTGAGCCACAAAAATGCTGATCACTTCTAATCCCCCAGGCTGGCAAGAATGATTATAGACTTGTGGTAATGGAGTCAAAGAGAGATGGAGCAACATCACCTATCCTTTTATCAAGCTCTGATATAAAATAGAGAACAAGGAGACTGTAGAGAAGCCAACAATTCTAATGTGTTAAATTCCAATGAGGTATTAAGAAAAAACTCTCATGAAAGGGCAGTTTAATTTTTGACCTTCATTGACTGACACAAATGATGAAAATTGACCTCAGGATGCAAGTAAGGTGTTTCAAGAGCCACCTTCCTAGTTTTTACAACCTAAATGCATCTTTAAGGTCATATATTCAGCTTAATTGTCTATTACATGCTGGACCACCTTATCTAGAAGTTTCTGTATGAAACTCATAGTTGTTTAAAGCCATAGTTCATTGAAGAGTCTTTAAAAAATCTGTAGTATTTTCCTGCACAATTGTTAGAGTGGTTAATTATCCTGTCTGCCAAAAGTCTCCATATTATGTTTATTTATATGGCATCTTACTTCCGTTTCCCACCAGGCGCTGTCACTGAGCTTTTTCTCTGGAAAAAAAAGTCATCACCAACAGAAATGTTTTCCCAGTGTATCTCTGGGGAACATGATCACATCAACAATGATAGTGATATTATTTGGTTTCGAGAAAGGCAGTCAGTCTCTTTTATCTCTAATTTTCGTACACCTTTTCTTGTGCAGCTTGCCCATCCGTCCCTGCAAGCAGGAATGTCCCTGCCATACATGGCTAGAAAGGGGTCCGTGATCCTTTCTGGATCCATCTGAGGGCATATAAGTTGCTGCCCAGAAGAGAAACTTTTTCCTCTATGCATTACTGCAATGAAAGATATGCTCTCAGGAGTGGATTTTGACTGTCCTAAGTGGCAAATATCTATGACATATTCTCCCTCAAAACTTTCCATCTCTCCTAATATCTATAACCTTGAATATCAGCTCCACTCATATGGTTACCCATGAAGTAGCAGTCCCCTGTCCCTTTGCACCTGCCAATTTCTTGGCTCTTCATGAAGAGGTGGAGTTCAGGACACAGGTGTTCAGCTTCAAGGTTTTTCTGCAGTTTGAATTTATAGTAAGAGACTGGCTTTCATGACAATCTGGTGAACACCCATTCAGTACTGGACTCCAAATGTGCAACACCTCAGATGGCTGTGCTTCAGCAGAAGCAGCAGGTAACACCTCAGTAATAATGGCAGAGGACATTGATACATCTCTGTGTGTCTGGGCAGCAACATGGCATAGCAGAACAACTAATATGCAGGCAGACAGAACCCACAACCCCTACACTGCAGGCTGCAGAAGTTATGGCAAAGGAGTGTCATGACTTCAGTGATTTTCTTACAGTGTAACTGTGCACTCTGATCCTCTTCCAGGCCCAAAAGCACAGTGCTGCCAAGGTAAACCTGTTTTTTGATGTGGACCTGCCCTCAGAGAACCATCAGTCCCTAAAACATTAAAACATTCACCGAATTGTGCCCAGATCATGCCTCCAGGCAGCCTTACAAGGACATTATCTGCAAAGGAAAACCCTCAGATCCCTACATCCAGTAAGCAGGCCAGTAGTCAAAAGTCATGAACATTACCAGCAAATGTAGAGATGACAAAACTGAAAGAAATTTCAAAATGACAGAAGTACCAGCACCAATCTGCTATGCGAGGAGCTAAACGGAGAATAACAAGGCATTATGTTCTTAGTAGGTGCTGACTGTCCTACGCACACTGCACGAGAGCTGTGCATGGTGCAAAGAGAGCTGTGCATGGTGCAAACTTGTGTGCGCACAGATAAAAAGGCCATGTGAGATCCACTGAGCCATAAATGCAGCTAGACAGGTTTGGAGGCAAGGAAGGTGAAAGAAATCTTGTGGATGTGAGTTCAATACACTCACTGGGCCTTGGGAGCCAGACATTCTTTTGTGAGCCTATTTTATTAAACAGTATAGGCCTAGAAAAAGATTCCTTTCCCAAAAACAGTAAACAAAGGCATCCTTCTGTAAGGAATAAACCCTTAAAATTACTGTAGAAATTACACTGAGGTCAAGTTGATTGTAGCATCTTTGCATAAAAAAATGACAGGTCAGTTGGGCAGTAAGAAGAGAGAAAAATTACATAAAATGGTACCCTAATGATTAGAATGTTTACCAAAAAGGAGGGAGATCCTTCATCTAAGCTTCCTTACAGAAATAATTTGTAGTTTTGACACTAAGGTGTCATTATATAAAACATGCACACAGTTTGGGGAGTAGTCATATATTGCCACCTAACTCTTACTCTGGTTACTCCTCCAAGAATGATTTAAAAATGAAATTTCCCAGGGTCTTGAAAAACATGCCAAGAAATACCCCATACTCCATCCTGACACTATTTTAGCGAAATCCAAGGAATTTTCCAGTGGTGCTGGGTAGAACCCTGATGTGCCAGAATATTTGATGTTGCTAAGTCAAACAGATTCTATTGTCTTATTATTCAATCTTATCTAATTTAAGGCAGCTAATCATTCAAACTTAAAGCTTTTCTGATTTCTATACCGTGATGACTGACCCATTCTTTTGCTCTCAATAGAGAGCTCAGTTCCTTTGTTCAGAGCTTCCAGAGTCAGGTGTCTACATACTTAATGAATAGAGACCTATGTCACATTTTCTTGATATTGCTGGCTATCAGCTCTCTCAGTTTTTAGATATTACACCTTTCTTAAAACTGACATAATAGCTTTTTCTTTTCTGTATCTTTTTAAGGGCCTAAGTAAAATAATTATGTAATATTTGTATAATTTGTGAATTTTGCTTAGTCATTTTAGCACTTTTAGTTCATATCAGCTTTTGATATTGCAGATTTTATATTTCATTTGTTCTCAGTAAATTAATAAACTTTAGTTTTCTCATTCTTAACTCTAAAGGATATACATAGATTGTGGTGCTGACATTCGACATTCCAGAATTTTTTGTCACTTCTGAATGCTTCTCTTTGTTCTGCATGTTGTGGTTTTGAAAAAAAATGTTTCTGGTGCCATTTTCACATCTCACTTTAACTAAGGTAGTTATTTTACTGAAGTAGTATTTCATGACCATAAAACTGTGGGAGGCTTTGACATTTCATAAAGTATTTTTAAATAATTCCCAATCATAATTCATGCTTTTATGTTTCAGTATTTCCTGCCACTTGATTTTGTCCATAACTGTTTTCAACTGTGTAAAATTACCCTTTTCAAAGAATCAGGTCTGTGTTTTAACTGGTCAGGATATTGCTTTGCTACTATTCATTTTCAGTCTGAACTCAATCTATTGTCTCAGTAGCTTGCCCTTTAGCAGAGATCGAAGCCATAGAGAGTGAACAAGGACTCTTTAGAATGATGTAATGTGTGATATTTCATTTGCTGTGTTCATAGTGTGAGGCAGTTCTTAGGGGCATGCTCTTTCAGTCAACACAGAATTGTGTTGCACGCAATCATCAGTTTACAATTTGTTCGGAATAAGTATATTGTCAAAAGGAACAGATTTTGAATTTGTTAGCATGAAGTGTACTCTTTGGAAGCATCTTTATTTAAAAGATGTCTAACTTATGCAATCGATTAATGGGCTTTAATTAGGAAATCCTGAACAACTTCCACTGATTCTAAAGAATGCAATAGCATTTTTATATTTTGTTTTAAATCCACTATGCCCTGAGGTTTTACATAAAGCCTAGAAGTGGTAAATCTCTGTGCATAACTTTTTTGTTCAAGTAGTTAAATTTATTTTGCCTAAGGTGTTTCCTACTTTAAATTCTCACCTTGGACCTCTGTCTGTACAGCCTGAAAAATAAATGCCTTGAATATTTGATCTCTTTACCCCCATTCACTTCATGTGATTTTGGTTCTTGAATAACATTAATACAAATCTAAAATCTTCTATTCATGGAAATATAAAATGAAAATCCAGTTCTGATTCAGTTTTTGGGTACACATGGTAGGATGACCTGCATCCTGCTGGGCCCTGAATCTCAAGACAGACCATCAGCATGCAGCCAATTAGCAGAAGGCTGAAAGATTTTCTAGTCCTTTTCTGGTCATTTTGGTATGTAGGTAACCAGGATGGTGGAGAAGAGATGCTTAAAGCTTAGAGCTGAAGGTAGGGTTCTTCTGAGGACTAGGAAAAGTTATGAGATACCAGGATCTGTTTGTCTATCTTGCCACTATTTGAAGACTGATTAATTTATCATGTGAGGGTATATGAGGCTTCAGCTAGCCAGCCAGTTTGAATCCCCAAACTTAGCAGGGGAACAGGTTGCTAAGAGGAAACCACTGCGTAAATTGGTCATTCATTCATTCATTCAGTTTCTTTCCTTATACCTTCTTTAGAAACCATTCCATAATGCAAATCCACCTGTCTTAACTAGTCATTCCATAATACAATTCCACCTACTTTAACTGGTAACTCCATCTCCAGTCACAGATCATGACACTTATCTTAGTCCTTAACCCTCTGCTCTCACCCTACTGCAAGCAAGGTGTAGCAGGAGCACAACCCTTCTCTGCTGATTTCCAGGGCACAAGCAGGTCCCTGGGGTCCTATGAACTACTGTAAGGCTCCTTCTGGTATATGAACTGTGAAAGAGGCAAACTGCAGAAGAAACGTATCAGACAGGGACCATTAAGTAGATGAAAGATGCAGGATGATTTCTGCCTTGCAACTGCATCAGATTCAACAAGGTGAAGTGCAGGGTCCTGCCCAGGGATTGCGAGAGGAATGGCTAAGGGCGTCTCACAGTGCAGGAAAACATCTAGAAGCTGTCAAGAATTTAAATACATACTTTCTTTTTTTTAAAGTGATTTTCTGATAGTAAAGAAACCTGCCTATTTGTCAGTTCTACTCTCAGTCCTTCTCTGCCGTGGCAAGAGAAAGGCAAAGATGGCTGAAAAGGTACACATTCTTAAGATACCCTCCCTTGAGGGTGTGCTGCAGCAGATAAAGAGAGAAAAAGACAACACAGTACCTGAAAACTCATGGACTTGTCCAGAAAAAGTACTCAAAGTTACTAGACGTGGAAGAGAGCAATATTTACATCTGGAAGATCATACAGTATCTGTGCTGCCACAGTGGCAATGGTGCTACAGATGACACAAAAGTACAACACATCCCGTTGACATCTTTGGGCATCACCATCCCAGGTTTTGTGGTGGCCATGTCTGTGGAAGAGTGAGCTCTCCCACTGTCTCTGCACACGGATCATCAAGGACAATACTGGTGTCAAAGGACCTGAGACCATCAGCTTTTTTCCCTTTTCTCCTTTTCCCCTCCATTTGAAAGACTGAACATTAATATTCCTTCACCAACCACCATCGGCAATAGAAAAATGACTTTTCAGGCTGAGATTGGGAGCCATTTAGGCAGGACCTTGAAGGAAGTAAAACCCCTATTGATACCCTACAGGTGTGGGTTAGGGGAGGGATCATATTAAAACTGAAAGAAATCAAACATTTAGTTATTGTAAAGAATATCTTTATTAGTTAGTATTTAGCTTTATTATAACCCAGTTGTATCATTGTATATAATGCTGAATGTATACCCTGATCATGGGCCTCCTTCAGCAGGGAAGGGATGACATCCTGGACACAGGCAATCTCCCAGGTGCACTGGAAGAGGATGTGTGGAGGTTGGAGGTGTGGGGAGGGAACAAGGCACATAGTCACAGAGTTTGTCCCCAGCATCATTCTCTTGAAGTTCATCCATGCCAGCTGTCAACCTGATACAAACTTAGTATACAGGGAGGAGAGGGGAAAAGTGGGACATTTGCAGTTAAGATCTTTTTTTCCTCTTTCTCAAAAGAGCTGTGCATGTGCAAGTAAATATACCTGATTAAACAGGCACAGTGCATATTGCTTCTGCTGAAACAGGTTGGTTTATAGAATAAATACATAATTTATTCTCAACTTTATAGAATTATTTAAATCAGTCCAATGGTTTAACTGGAAACTGTCCTTAAGTGCTATGCATTGTAGGCTGTTCTGTCATCTTCTAAATATATTCACTTATACATTACAAACAAAAATAGGTTATTTCAGGGCTTGCTATCACAATTCATTTCCATGTTGTAAAAGTGTTACAGAATCTGAACATTTCTCATCATTCAGAAGCTGAGTATTACAAGATTTATCCTAATTAAATATATGTCAATGGAAATGAACTAGCTAAAAACTTGAATTGCATGTTGGATTATGAACCATATTTAAAACAAGTTTTCAAATGGAGTTATAGTTGTGCCTGAAAATGCAAAAACACTTGGAAATGACAATTTCAAAGAGAAACATTATTTTAAATATGTAAGTGGAAAAGTTACACTTCATAGTTTTCAGGGTATACAAAAAGAAAGAAGCTGGTAAATACTGTCATTTATTGATGTTGTCTTAAAAGATTTCTAGATCAAGATAGGATGCTTTTGAAATCTTTTATAATAACTAAGTTTATAGAGGTGGAAAAAATATGTATTATTTTTATTTTTTTTTTTAATCACTGACTCTTGTATGATTACCACAAAATCTTGAAAGTGTCCTTGTGAGTTTACATGTATACACACACAACAAATTTACTTTTCCAAAACTCCACTACACACATATAAATAAAAGACTGGTTTGTTCTCTATATGGTTTACCTTATCTATGTATTAAAGCTCTACATTAAATGATACCAAATTCTGGCATTTGGTCTGAAAAAGCATCTGAGTAACTAAAGTATTATATCAGAATTTCATCCCGACTTTTTCCCCCTCAAAATTGCAAGTCCTTTCAAAAGATGAACAAAGTGTATATTTCAGGGATAAATGAATAGAAAGTTTAATATGAACAATGTCAAACAAAGATAAATCTCCGTCACACAGAAATCAAAATGACTACAAATGAGCCTGATAGCAGCTGAAATGGAAATGTGGGAAAGAAGAAGGCAGAGGGAAATAAATTTTATAAAGCTGATTCTAATTGAAGTTCTAGAAGAAGGCTTTTTTACAAAGGTATTGTGAGTGAACACTACTGAACTGTCTAAGAAATGAAAATTTGGAATAGTTGTTTTGCCTTCTAAAATTCCAGTTAAAATGATAATGAAGAGTTACATATTGACTGTGTTTCAATAATGTCAAATTCTACATTATGTTTTATGTATACATGAAAAAAATAAATAAAAGTTGGCTCCAAAATCTGAACCTAGAGTTCTAATTCAAAGTATCTTATGGTTGGATGATTCAACATACTAAGAATGAAGGAATTAAATCAGCAACTGCTGGTAATGCATAAACTGGTCCAAACCATAATTTTATTCACCCCTTTTCTGAAGTACTATTGAAAGAAGTAAACACATCTTTGTATAACTAACAGATTATGGCAGATTATGCATATATAAATGGTGCAATTGACTAGAAAAAATTCCATTTCATATATTCACAACCTGAGAGTTTAATTCCTGTATTTTTGAATAACAATAACTTATTTCCAAGCACACATTTCATTGGAGCTGGAAGTAAGAAACATGATTTGTGTTCCTTTGCAGATTATTAGTTTTTATTGTAAAACTAAGAATTATTCTCCTGGAAAAATACACAATCCTCTTAATTCCAAATATGTGGGAATACACAAGATGGAGAGTGAGACAGACTTAATCAACATAGCTAGTCTGGTGACTAGAATGCCATGGCAAGGACAAACAGAACTTTGAGCTTATGAGAAGATGGGATTAAACCTGCTTACGGGAAGGGAAAAAGATTCAATCAACCCCCTACGATAAAGATGTTGTAAAATGCATAAATTGCTTGTATGATCTTTTAACCTAATCATTGTAGTAGAAATTATTAACCTTACTGAAATGGTATATAAGTTCTTGGAAAACCTGAGTAAAATCGAATTCTGATCACCGAATCAGGGTTCCCGTCTCTCCATGAATCGCCGATACAAATATACTTTGGATTGTAGCTTTACTGCCACCACCAACACAATGCAGAGGAATTCCATTTTTTTGCAGTGAAAACAAAACATCATTTAAAATAGGGCCCAAACTCCTGAAGGGACCCCAAAACAGCTTCTCAAAGTAGATATGCACTGTGCTTCCATTTTATCAATTTGCAAACAGAAAGTAGTCACTGATGTAAGAAAATGGCCACTAATGACTGATAAAAGCTGTAATTATACTATAACCTCTGTGAAACTAAAACAGAAAGCTTGTAATTTTCTGCACAAATTACAAAAAGAAAGTTAGACTAATTTGAAGCCAATGAAAATGTTGTTTTTTGAAAAATAAGCTCTGATGGGAACAAATCAATATGTTTCCGGTAGTTCTCACAGTAAGTAAAGTATGCATTTATCGTGTAAGAAGAAAGTGAGTCCTGCATAGAATGCTGAAAAAAAAGCTGGAAAAAATAATAAACCCGCAAAGACAGAAGAGTTTCCATTTTTTTTTTTTTATTACCATTTTTTAAAGGAAATTATAAAAGATATTCCATAGATCAAAAACACTCCAAAGGAGATGTGACAAAATTCTTTTGAAGATATCTTCCTCTGGTATGCTCTTAACAACAGTGACATGATAAAACTTGCAGTTCTTCTCTAGTTTGTACCTGTGCATGTCAGAGACAATGCTGGATACAAAGCAAAAATATCAGAAAGACTGAATTCATCCTTGATACCTCGAGATTTGCTTCAAATAAAATTCTTGAGACAAGCAATGATGAGACATGGGTACTCTCTCAATTTCAGTCTCAGTCTCTCAATTCAATCTCACTACTATTTTTCTGTTTTGTTTTGTTCCTTTTGTCATAATCTTTATATTATATTTATATACAGTATTTTCTCAACAGACTCCACATCCAAAGTCCAGTGCTCCTTTTAAAGCACAGAAATCATGAGTTTCTGAAAATTTCATGCCAAAGCAGGAAAATAAAATCTCTTTCCTTTTTTTCTCACTTGTAGCCATTTTTTTTTTCTTAATCCTTACATGCCATCCTTTAGATCCAAGGAGATGTCTGAAAAATTAACAGGAACCTTTGTAGTAACTCTGGTGAATGAAAAAAATCATGTAGCTTTTTACAAGGACTTGTACAATCCAAAAATTGCTTCTTTGTGGCTGAACCTACTTAAAATAAATATGTTCAACTTCTGCAGCCTTCTTTTCCCCTGCATCATCATGCATAGATGACCAGTAAGCATTATTTTCCTTTGGCTGATTGCAATATTTCTTGCAACATTGCTGATTGCAAAATATCTTTTTCTGTGGTTTAACTCCAACTGGCAGCTAAACACCAGATAGCCACTCACGTTTCTCACTCCCTCTTACTGGGAGGGTGGAAGACAATTAAAAGTTTAAAAGTGAGAAAAATCATGGGCTGAAATAAGAATTTTAGTATTTTAATAATTATGATGACAATAATATTGCAGGGAAAATGAAAACAACAAAGATAGATAAATAAAACCCATGAAAAACAAGTGACACAAATCAAAAGTTGCTCCCCACCAAAAAACTGATGCCCAGCCAGTCCCTTAGGTCCAACAGTGTTACCATTCCCCACTTAGCAATGCAACAGAACAAGGAATAACTTGTTTTGCTGCCAAAAAAATAGCAATACATACTGGATAGTTACTAGCCCAAATATAATAATTATATTAAATTCACGTATTATTTTTGAGAGGTTAATCTAAATCAATGGTAGGAGTGTAAAATTCATATATACACAAAACCAGATGAAAGGTACCAATTAAATGTCTTTAATCCCATGTTTCAAGAATAGGCCTAGATTTTCATTCCTCTGATATCTACCGTATTCTGGGTGGTTTCCTGGTGAAGAAATATTTTCAACATGCAACTTCAGACACCAGTTTAGGCAGCAAACTCAGATGCAGAGGGAAACTCATGAGGTGCTCTGTGGAGTCAGAAGGAGAAGGGTTTCTCCAGAAAGCAGATCAGAACAGACACCTGACCGTGGTGCTCATTTGCACTGTGAAGGAAAAGATCTCCCTCTCTCTCTCTTCCCTGCTTGTGATAACAGCAGTATGACCTACTGATAAAAGCATGTAAAGCCAACCAATACAAATCTCTCTCATGTCTTATTTTAAGATTTTTTACCTACAGTGCTTTGCTTTCACTCTCCATAATTCTGAATAATCTCTTTAACCCTCATTGTTGGGAAAAAAACCCCCAAGTGCAATGATATGCAATTACTAAATATTTAATGTATGTTTTTTGTATAGTTACCCAATTATTTCTGTGCTTTTTTTACTCAAATCCCTCCAAGTGATTTCTAACCCTCTAATTCCTAATTCCAAGTGTGTGGTTCAATTTAAATATATAAAATGTGAATGTATTAAGAGTTCCTAAGGAAAATGAATGAGAAAGAGAGGTAGAAAGAGAGGGGGAGAGAACTGGGGGTAGGGAGAGGGAGTCAGAGAAATAGGGAACTGGGTGAGAGAGGAAAAAGGAAGACAGCTGGTGATATGATGCAGCTCAACATCAGATGTTGGAGTCTATTTGACAACAAGCAGAAGAGCAGACATGTATCCTGGAAGCTTTCCAGTTGCCCAGAGGCCACAGATCTTAATTTTTACATTCCATCATCAGCATGCTCACTTCAGTTCTATCATGGTCTGATTACTTAGATGGGAAGAATTATAATATTAACAAATTTTCTTCACTGGGTACACAATAAAATTTGTATGCTGCAATTGTTGGAGAAAGCTTTCAGAGTGGATGGATTTTGAACTTCCACATGTAACCTCTATGTTGTACTGGTCAGATTCTTTGGCATATAACCTGAAGTTGTATAAGCAGACCTTTTTATAGGGAGCAGATTTTCTTTCATAGTTCCCTTGTAATATACATATCCATATGTCTCAAGTCAGGCATTTCAAACCTAGGACTCAGAACAATTATTTTAAAAAAATGCAGTCCACCTGTATAAGGAACTCAAGTCTGAAAGTAAAATTACTCTAAGGGGTTTTTTTTTTGTTTTTTTTTTCCCATAGTTTTGATAACTGAAGCATATAAACTCATTTTAAAAAAATGAAAGAAAAAAAAAAAAGTAGAAAATAAGACTACACATTAAGAACTGTCTGAAACTAACCAGAAAATCCATAAGTCCAAATAATGTTTCTGGAGAAAATTTAGTCAGTGGAGTTTACCATGAAAAACAAAAACACCTGCAGGAGCGAAATACTTTTAAGAGTCAGAGAAGACAAATAATTGCCATGCTCCAACTACTCATTTTGATCAAACATGCTACAAGCTCCAAAAATTTTCTGAGAAAGCAGGATATCTCCCTAGATCTCTGCAGACTATATTCACTCAGACAAACTCCACTGTACTTCTACTGTGTCCTTTACCTTGAGAGAGTAAAATAACCTAAACATATATAATGATATTTAGAAAAAATGATATTTTGCATTGTATATAAGGAATATACCAATTTTAAGTCATTAAGGAATGAAAAAAACCCATGATTATGCATAGATGTATTTTTGTTAGCCTTTCTGAAGGGAAATGGAACCTTCTTCCTTCAGAGACATCATGATCACATTTGAGAAAAATTAAGAGTTTTGAATGACACCTTTATTTACCACCTACAGAAACTTTTTTAGTCATTTACAACCTCCAAGCAATACATAGGGATGAATGGTTTGATGCCAACCTTTCAAATATAGGTAATTAATTCAACAATTAATTTTCTGCATTCTACAGTTCATGTTCAGGAACAGATATCTTTCTCTATTCTTAATGCTAAACTGTCAAATAACCTCATTTATGGCATTTCATGCCATTCTTTTATTTCTATTATGTAAGTTTTTGATAATAGAAGGGCAAGAGAAGATTCATTCTATCAGTCTGCTTGTAAAATACATTTAAAACAACAATTTAGATTCTCTGAAGACACAAAACATTAATGAATGCAGCTCATTTCTTGGTGGGAAACCATAAAGGTCAATGTAAAATATATAATGAATTTCTTCAGGTAAGTGAGAGAAGTCAAGCTCAAGTTTCCAGGTAATTACACACAAGCAAATATTCCCACTTTAGATTTTTGAAGAGCAATGAAGATAAAGTATTCTGTAAAAAATGCCATCAGAGCTGTCATGATAGCAGGATGATCATGGGTTGGGTTTTTTTATTATTTTTTGCTTTTTTTTAACTTCAGCTATTAGTCAGAGAAATACAACAGAAAACTTTGCCCCAGACTTTGGAATGATCCATTGCTCTTACTACACACAAGTTCGGTGACCCAGAGTCAGACCACATGTCTTACTGATATATATCATAAAGATTCTTATTCTGTGCAACTTCATAATAGTAATATTAATTATAATTTGCAAGGTTTGTGTCTGTACCTTAAAAACATCACAGCTGGAGAAAATAAATTTACACTCAGCAGTCAGAAATTAAGAAAAGAAAAGCCTTTCACTACTAAGTTTCATTTAATGAGGTATAGCTACCCACTCTAACAACTTGGATGAGCTATCTACTTGTGGGACTATTTAATGACATAACTGCAAGATATTTTGGATGAAATTTTGTATTTATATTCTCAAGAATATATATCAATTACAGAAGAAATAGCCAAGCTGTTTCTTACTTCCTATTCTGGATAGTCTTTGTACAATAAGGCCATCACAGAGCAAATTGCTCTCAGCTGCTAGAAGTTCCTCTGGCATCTCTCCCTCCTGGCAATGGCTTGTAAAAACTTTTTTGGGCCAATACTGCAATACTGTGTTTTTTGCACAGAGGTATCAAACATACTGCTTGTTCTTCCTTGATCTCCCACTCAGCTGCCCTGGCCCACCTGGGATGCCAACTGCAAGCATCCAGACATCCAGCACATCATTTGATGTCCTCTCCTTAGACATCTGTCAGGGTCCGCAAATATATGCGGGGAACCTGATGGTTCTTTTTAGGGATCTCAGAGCGCAAAAGACACAATGGGGGACAACTCAGTTTGCTTAATCAAAAAATGCACCTTTATTTAGTGCCAACAAGTGCGATAGAAGGATTTGAAGGGAAATAAAGGATAGCAAGAGAAGAGAAAGAGGGGGTGGGTTATAGCTACCAATGGAGAGACGAAATCCTCGTGGTCCAGCCAATAGATCCGTCTTCTTCCGTCGGGAGATCTCAAAGTCTCTGGTTAACTCAGGGGTCCTTATAGCTCTCTCCGAAGCGACAGGCAGTTGGCCAAACAGGTGGGGGAGAAATCACCACAGTGTGTTCATTTTAAGAACTCAGAACAGGTCGGTCATCAGCAGGTACCGTGTTGCCCAGAACAGGTCAGCAGGCGCAGTCACTTCACTGTGACTTGCCCATTGTTTCTGCTCAGGTTCTGATGTTGTTGGGTTTTTCCACTGAACACACCTGCACGGCAGCACTTGGCCAACATCCCACCTCAGCCAGGCCAGAACTCCTGTATTGAGATTTCAGAGTCCCTTTTAGGGGTTTCAGTCTCAGTCCTTGACGATGGTCATGAGGCAGATGAGGGATCTTCGGACCGTCTCTTACAACATCCTACAAAGGTTGCACTAAGGAGCACATACCATACTGATTTGCTCTGGCTCCCAAGACTCACAACTTCTCCTTCTGCTTCCAAAGAGGGATTTCTTCTTTTTTGGCATTAGCGTCACAGCTCCTAAAACCTTAATGACATTTTGCACTCCTTTACCTCCTTGCACCTTTCCGGGAATAAAAACTCACCTGGGATTTTGATACCTTTTTTCAGGATCCTACAGACTCCAGGTTGAAAAAGAAAAAAAAAAAGAAAAGAAATTTCTTTTTAGAAAAGTCTATCCTTCATGATTCACTTCAATGATTTAGTGTTATCTCCTCTGCCTCTTACCTCCAGCAACAAAGAACTGGTAACTGATAACAACTATGACTGATGGCTTCTGGCATGTCTCCTGATCTTTCCCTTTAACTAGAGATGAAAATCAATTAATCTCTGGCCACAGTGTTTAAACACATCATTTGGCCATCATTCTCTTGAGTAAGTTCTTGAAATGTGTTAAAGATCATTTTAACATACTGAAATTGTACCATGGCATTGTTTCTTACTGATACTGATTAGACAGTTTACTTGACACAAAAATCCTGTTGGAAAGACAGTTATATTTCCCATGCCAAAAATGCATGGAAAATATGGACCAGGCTTTATGGTTATTATTCATCTGGAAAAATTTAAAAATAAGGGGGGGAAAGCAGTTAAGAAGAAGAAGACGAAGAAACCAAAAACATTACAAAAACAACAGAAAGCTGCCATGTTTACTGAAAACCTAGTTGTCCTACTGCTGCATCAAAATAGATAATTACCTAGAAAATCTGCACTCCCAGACATCTTCCCACCTTTCTTTTAAAACTGCTATTGATGAAACTCTTAGGGAATGGGAATTCTAAGTTTTCTCACTTCCCAAATCTTTGTGAAAAATAGTATGTCTTTTTTGAGATCAGCATCTCATTTTTTAATTAGTAGGAAAAGGCTGAGGGATAAGATTTCCTGAAAAACAGCAATCTGCAAATTGTAACTGGATTCAGGCACTTGGAATGAAACTCTTTTATGGTGAATGACTTTAGGAATCATATTGGATGAAGATTTAATAAAAAATATTACAGAAGAGATTTTAATTCTGATAGAAGAAGCTTACTTCATGCAACATTTATCCAAAAAAAAAAAAAGATACAATTGAAATAATCCCCAGGAAGAGCTAGCAAAGGGATGTTTTGTTTAATTTTCATAATATCTCCATTCTCCCTGTGACATGATTTTAAATTGAGAAATGCATAGTGCAATATAACCTACAAGAAAGGGGTAATCATTACTGTATAGTCCCCTGCAATTTCTGTAGCAATGGTTCGTTTCTTTCATAGAATACTTTTAAGTTGATGATTTCTATAAAGTCAGGGGATTTTATCTAATTTGATAAAATAAGACAAATTTTGCTATGTTACTTTATAACACAATTTTAAGCTAGTTGACAATTATGTATACAGGATCAGAACTTCAAAAGAAGTGGAAATTTACACAAAAAGCAGGGAAATCCTCAGTATAACTCATTAAAAGAACTAAGAGTCACAGCTAGTGTCTGTTTCAAAACCATAATTCAAACCAACAGGAGTAATATTCCAAGTGCAAATGCAGTCAAATAGACCAAAATACATTTATTTGTTAAAAAGAAATAAAAAATCCAATGAAACACTGTTTAATATTTAAATAAGTTTCCATGGTTCTGCTTACTACATCTACTAGTGGGAAATATCTTACATTTGTTCTCAACTTTCAAATCAGTATTTGCAGTAACAATAAATAAAATAGTAAAAAATATATTAAAAAATTATAAATGGCATTAACTAGGAATTAGCAATAAAACTGCATAACTTTCAGAAGTTTCATCTTGAGTTTACCCTCTGCCCTTATTTTGATATATTTATGGTATAATTACATTCAAAAATCCCAAAGACACCCATAGAAGAGATGAACTACAGCATATTAAACCAAAAACTGTCATATAAAACTGTCCTGGGGTGACATTGTGAGGTTTGTATCCCCAGTTGTCTGTTGGGTCTCTGTTGGATATTGCCCTGTGTGTCTTTGATGTTGGGTCTGGAAACAGGGGGAAGGGAGAGGCGCGCGGTTTATTTTCAGAAACTTTCCTCCACCGGCTGGCCTTGAGAGTCGGATTCAGCAACACACAGCAAGGGATGGAGAGATGGTTTTTTCTTTCTTCGTGCTTTTTTTCATTAGTTAGTCAGTTAGTTAGTGAGCAGCTAGAAGAGGGGGAGAAGCTTAGCTTTTTTTTTCCTTCTCCTCCTGTTTTTTTTTCTCCTTTTTTCTTTCTTGTTTTTTTTCCTCCTTTTTTTCACCTTCCCTTGGAACTGTTACAATCTCTCTAGACTGAGGATCCAGGGGAGCACCTGGAACCCACCAAGATCCATCCTGTGCAGCGTTTCCCAGCACCAGAGGGACTGAGACAGAGCAACCACCTCCAGGAAGACCTTCTTTTCTAAATCTGTCATCTCTCCAGAGTGGCACGAAGTTTTTGTCATCAGGTATTTTCCAATTTATTGTGCTGGGGAGTGCTTTGCCTGTTTAATAAACAGGTTCTTTCCACTTCTCTCTGAGGAAGTTTTTTTTCCTGAACCGGTTGGGGGAGGGAAGGCCCCTTAGTAGGTTTCCTCCAAAATCTGCCATAAACTTCTACAAAAACCAAACAGTTTTATTTTCCATAAAGTATTCCTGAGAAATTTTGGCACAAGATACCCATTTGTAATTTAAAAAGCAACTTTTTGACACAAAGGTGCCCATATTGGATTTAGAAAGCAATAGCGCAAGACTGACTCTTTCTCTAGCCTCTACAGTGGTTTGTTCTCTGTCGCGTAGAGCCAAATTGCTTGGGCCTTTCCATGAATCCCACTGTTTGCTTCCTCATAACTCAGCAGCATTGTTCTGTATCTGCTAAGGCTACCCACATCTTTGTCTTGCCTCCTAAATGCTGAGCCTGAAGACGCTGCCTTGAAGTCACTTATCCATTCCCTGTTGATCTGCAAGGATTTGTAAGCCAGAGGAGGGCCAGCCAACAGAGAGTGCACCACAGGCAGAGCCCCCTTCCCTGTGTGTCCTCTGGGTGCATGCAGAGCCTTATACCAAGTCTGCTTTAGGCTTTTACTTACTTATAACAAGGACCCAAATTCTACATCAACAGCATAAGAAATATTCAGGAGAAATCTTTGATAATGGTGCAAAGGAAAAGGTAAATAAAGCATATGCTTTCATAGGGTCTTCTTCCTACCAGCTCTAAACTATCATATATGCTAGTGGAATCACTTTAATTTGATCATGTGATCAGTTTATAGGCACTCATTAAGTGAAATTTTAGTCTCATGTAAATTTTATTTTAAATTTTGTTGAATACTGAAGACAAATGATTTGAACTGTTATATTGTGACTCTAAAGTATTATATGTACAGATAGCAGAGAAATAAAACAATGTAGAGTTTTGTGATTATCTTCATATAAATCTATTCAGATCCATGTACAGAAGCAGGGGCCGGAAATAAAATGAAAATATGTTTTGGTTAATAAAAAGGCATCAAGTACTGGGTGTTTTTTGACAATTTATTTAAACTGAGGTTGTATGAACAAGTATGACTTGGGCATAATAAATAATTTGCAAGTTACTATAGATAGGGTCCTATATCTTACATAATATTTACATGCATATTTCAAAAAAATGGGAAGAGATAAACAAACATTAAAATCCATTGTTATATATTGCTTCAACAGCAATAAAATAAGTTTGTGTTTTTTTAGCTTGCCCACAGTAATTTTAAACTTGACACAGGCAAAGTACATATTTGTATTATTTTACATTCCTGTATTTACTGACAATAAACTTTCCACTTCAGCACTAAACTAAACATTTTAAACATTATTTATGAATAATACCACTAAATAATTTTGAGCAGTGAGTCTGCTCTAAATCCCTTTGATTGGTTATTTGAAATGAAACATTTACTGAGTTACAGTATGGGTCTTTCCACTTTGGCATGACTCTAAAAGGTGCTCTTAAAAATATCTTTAAATATATCCACTGCTTCTCTGTCCAAGAGTATGAACAAAGATGACAATATCTAAGCCTGAGATATTAAAAAAAGAGAATGAAGTGTTAACTGTTTAAGGATAAAAACTTCTGGTGCTGGCTGGGTAGATGGTAATGTATTGAACTATGAAGGGTAACACGTGTATGCAGCTGGTGTAACAAACTACAATTTGACACCTCGTTTACTGTTTCTTGGCAAGTCTACACTCCACAGTAATGTTACAAAGATTGTTAGATATCAGCAGCAAAGAGAAACAACAGCAACTTTCCAGAAGAAAGCATCACCTGGATGCAATTACAGAATTAGCAAAAAAAAAATTAATTTATGAGCCAATATTTATTAGCAAGGTTTATCTAAGGTGAAAGGAGGGATAGCCACTCTGCTATCTTCCTTTATGCTAAAGGGAGATATGATAGCTAATGGGAAATGCTATCAGACTCTGGGAAAATGAACAATACTGTAAGATTATAAGATTTTCAATTCAAGAATTGGTCCTTTTTCTATTTGTAGAATGCCTATCACATTTCTGGCAAGTGCTGAAATATGGATAAGAAAAAGCTCCTGCCTATGTTAAGAAGCAGAATTCATGTTGAAAACACCAATTGCTTCCCTAGGTCAGGTGAGACAGCAGATCATGCAATTGAATAGACAGTATCCTAAAGAACAATTTCATACCTAAAAATCTTGGTCTACTTAAAATAAAACTAATATTCATATCCCTATAATCCTAGGTTTAGAAAATATAAAATATTGCAAATATAAATCAATTTATGCTAAAGATTGAAAAGCAAGAAGGCAAATATAACCAAGCTGTAAAGAAAAACCTACTCTCATTTTGTTAACTCATTCTGTTCTTTAGGCAATCTGGATTGCAAATATTGAATACTGTGACCTTGATATATTTTATGAGAACCAGATTTTTCATATAGGTATTGAAAATTGTCTTTCTCAGTCTATGAAAAATTCAATCATTTCCACACCAAGACGGTTCTCTCAAGATTAAAAACTCAAGTTCCCTCTTTTAAAATAGACTGGAATGGTATCAAAAATAATACTGAGAAGAAGAGAGTAAATTGAATTAGCAGCATTTATTTATCTCTACTCAAACCTTGGATTTAAGGTGCAGGTCCTGTAATACATTAGGATATTGCAGCTATTAATCAGCATCTATGTTTTAAAATGAACACAAAGAGCCTGCATCAGGAAATGATCTGCTCCATTTTTTCTGCACACCCAACTAAACATCCTTTTATTCTGCCAAAACTGGGTCTTTGTCACTCAGCACTCTGGTATTACCATGCCCTAAAGGTCTATGAGCTCTGGTGATGATTTTCTTCTCCTACTGGATAGAAGCCAAGGATGCCCCTCACAGAGTGGCTGCAGAAGGACTTCCCACTGCCCTAGCACCTTGAAGCCATTGGACACCTAAGGGTTCTCTGTAATCTACAGCAAAAGTTGCCAAGCTTCTCTGTCACATCATTTCTGGCTATGGGCTGATGAAGTTTCCCCCCTGAAGAGTTGCGTGGTGGTTTTTGCTTTGGCTTCCTTCTTTCCAGGCATGGCAGCTGAAAGTCTTACCTGGGGGTCTTCAATGGCTGCTTGCCCTTCACACGAAAAGCAACTAACAAGAACCTGTGCATAAAACCAAAAAGCTGTGGAATTCTAGGTCAATTCTCCTTACTGACATTAAAACAGAGCATGAAAGCTGTTCAGATTATTTTTTAGGGGGCAGAGAGAAACAACAGAGATTAATCAAACCCAAACAGCCTCTGCAAATTTTCAAGAATAAACTCAAATTTTGTTCACAAGGCTGCAATGGAAGCTACAAATACAGAGCTTTCTAAACCATACCAGAAGATATTGTCCAGCCCCTGTGGGCTGCAGGCTCTCCTGTCCCTGCCCTCCTCCCCTAGGACTTCCTTATCCTGCCCAGGACCCCATCCATATCTTCTCCCCAGAAGCTACCACTCCCTCCCCTTGTACCAATAGAGTCAAAAGGCTGAGTATGAGATAAAGACTATCGCAATATAAATGTTGAATGAAGCAGTATTTTTTGGAAGAAACTAATACGTAGAGAATAGAAAAAGAAAAAATAGAAGACAGAGCATATTTCTCACAAGCTATAGCAATTAGGGTGAAATATAATGAAAAAAAACAAAAGATCTGAACATGGCTAATGCCCATGCTGCGTATCTCCTGCTATGCTCATTAAATATAAAAACTCTATGACAGGTACATCCTATAAGAATTTCAACATGATTTAAACAGGCTATGTTATGCAAAGCTTATTTGTCAACCAGACACAAGATGATATTTTTAAAAGTAAAGGAACTCTTTGACAATGGCTTGTCATCCATTACAAAATACTAATACAAATTGTTTTACCTGTAGAAGTGTACCAGATCAATTTTTTTTTAATATAAAACAAACAAACAAAAAATACAGAGCTGTTAGAAATAAACACAGAAACTTATACAATTACAGAATTTTAAAACCATATCTAATTCTGGTATATTGTACTAAAAGTACTTGTTGAATAAAAATCTGCCATCTTGAAGATGCTAGAATAGTGCTTGTACAGTACAAGACTAATTTAAACATTTTAGAGAAAAATCTAATAAATACACCAGTAGATTCAATGCTTCTATTAAAATTACTAATCAGACATTCATGAGTGTCTTTTTCCTATGTAACAGGTTCTTTCCTCTGCTTTCTGTACTTCTACTGAGACTTCTGGACAACTTTCAACATTTAAAAACACTCTTGACACTTTTTTTTTGCAAAACACTCTTTTGCAATTAAGGCCTTAAGCAATTTGCAAGATGAAGTAGGTTAAGAATACTCTGGTGAATGGAAAGGAATCTAATTTGAGTTGTAAGAAGAGATAAAAGACACCACAGGTAACTGGCCAGATGTGCTGAATGCTGTCATTTCCACAGCAAGAAGTACTTGCACATACTAGGTAAATTTTTCCCTGGTAATTCTTCCTGCTTCTGGTATCTGAGGAGTCTAGGTTGGCAAACATACAAAATTCATTTGCTACCAAGGAAGACCTGCATCTATACTAGAGGTTCTCAAGTGTCAGAGACACTACCTGGCTTGTGCAGCTAATGTCTGAATAACAAAACAAAACTCTTGTCATTTCTAGGGTCCATGGCATTATCTGGCTAAATTAGATATTGCACTTCTAGCATGAAGCACACATATCAACTTTGTCAACAACTGCAGTATGTCAGTGTTTGTCACAGTCTTAGTGCTATCAAGTAAGGAAAAAGAAAAAAATAATAGAAAATGTGATTATTTCTTTTCAAACACAGGTTTTTTTTATGGCATCTTACTGATGTGTCTGACAGGACTTTACAATCTGGAAAGACTTGTTTTGAAATGTCAGCATCCTGCATATAAAATTTACATATCCATTTCTGTAGTGGTTATCTATTTCTAATTGAGGATTTATTTTTCTGCTATTATAATCAATGTCCTAAATATCAAATCCCATGTCTAGCTCTGTGCATGTCTAGTCCTTTACCTGGCTTAATTTCTAGGTGAGGCAGTCAACACTGAGACCTCTATCTCCATCTTCAGGGGTCTTCTAGCTGTGGGCATAGATAAAGCCCCAAGTTACTCTATCTCTGCTGTTCCCACTCTAAAATACTAAGTCTCAGATGAAGGTTTTCTGCTATTATTACCCATTCTAGCACTGGGCTACTCTGCTTGGATGCTGCAAAGGCAACTGAGCAGCCTTTGGGCCTGGATTTAATTGACGAAAGACCCTTTAAACTTAATTCCCAGTACAATAAAAATCTTGAAGCCAGCAGGCTAAACAGCAATCTGGTGCTGTGTTTCATGATCCATGCTCCTTGGCCATAGTTCTGAGACTTTTCAAAAGCTGAATAAAACGAGTATCTCATAGAATACAGCTGTGAGTCAATTTGTACTTCACTTGAGCTTCTTTTGGGCAGGACAGATGGATAAGGATCCCAAATCTTATATGCTCATTTTAAAGCCACAGTTCCAACTAGGAGACTCATAGCGCCTCAGATGGCAACATGATGAATAGACCGTGCAGTTCAGCTGCTCATTATTTTTGAAGTGCTGTTTCCTTCGGACTTGATACTGATTTTTTTTTTTCTGCACAGCAAACTGAAGTTTTTAAAGCTTTGTGAGTAGAGAGAATTTATGAAAAAAATTCTTACTAGTAAAAGCATTGCATCCTGTATCCTATGGCAGACATTTGTCTGGTTCCCAAGGTCTTCCTGGATAAGAAAATGGTTATAGTTTGATGATATGTGTCTTGATGGTGGTAATTTTTCCTTTCCTTTTTCATCCTGAGGGACTTTACTTGCCGCTTATTCTCACAATCATTTGAAGATAAATGTCTACTGTTCCACAGGTGGCAAACAGGACATAAATTGATGGATGCAAAGACATAGTCTTTAATTAAAATTTTAATGTATTTATATTTTATATATATGGGAAGAGCTCTTTTCCAGAGGTTACTTTTTTTGTGAAATAGTTCCTGACCTTCTGTGCAGTTTTTAATCTATGTTTCAAATTATTTAAATCTTTTATTGCCTTTCTGCTACTTCTGTTTGTGAAAAAGACTGTGTTGCTATTTTGAACCTTTATTTCAGCACCACTCATATTTTATTGTCACTGATGTGTGAAAGTTGAAAGCAGTCAGCAAATTGCTGAAGGAACCAGCCCGCTACGTAAACTCATATTAGGAACCATTTTTCCTTAATAGCAACTGTCCAGGGTATTTTCTTCCCTGGCACTAAAAGCATTTCTGTACTGGCCTTCTTCCAAATCCTGTCTTTCTGAAACTTGGTTAGTGGTGAAATAGAACACAGGGTCTGCCTTCATTAATGACTCCCAGGCTGTGAAACTTCAGGGCAAGGGAGTGAAGAAGAAACCGTGTTTGAAAAGCATAATAGTTTTAATGCTTATTATTATTATTTCCTTTTCCTGAGTTTCTACCATGTCTCCAAGGTTGACCTATATCTGCATATGATCATCTTGAAAAGCTGTCCTCTCAGCTTAATGCTTAAAATCTGCACTCATCAAAGCTACTGACTGAATAGAAAGAAAATAACGGTAGAATGAATATGGGCAAAAGGAAGAAGGAGAAAACCAAACATGGCATGCTTTTTGCAGCCCCCAGGTCCCTGTAGTTGTAGGCCCAGTGGCTCTCTGAACTCCAATCCTAAACCTAATGTCAGCTAGGGTCTGAGACTGAGGTCACCAGCATTTTGGGTGGTCCAGATGGGGAAGCTGTGGAGGGAGCAACATTGGTGCAGTGCCTCAACCCCCTTGGCATTCCTTTTGCATCCACAATGCACCTTGCGCTGTAGCCTGTGGCTCCCTGAATCCTAAAGCTAACACAGACTCTAGAGGCAGCTTGAGGAGACATGTATAGTATGCTATATGACTAAATGAGAAAGGTGTAGAGGGAGCAAGGTTTGTACAGTGCCTTGATCCCCTTGGTATGCCTTTTGCAGCCAGGTCTCCCTGCAGCTGTAGGTTTGAAGTTCTCTAAACCCTAAAATTGACCAGAATGGCAGCCTGGGGGTGAGGCTGTGGAGCCCAGCACTGTGTGTGTCCCAGATGAGAAATATGTTGAGGGAGAGTTGCACTGTCCAGTAACTGGACTACCTTACAACAAAAGTACAGGCTCAAAGATTTATAAAGCAATGTCTTTGTTGTTTGTTTTCTCCAGTAGGTACCATTAAAACATCTGGGCAGGACCCTTCCCTGCTGGTACAAGAGTGGCCCAGCACTCTTGGCAAGATTTACTTTGATGAAGAAAGAGAAGTTCTAATTCTGCGCAATTTAAAGACTTCGGATCAAATTACCTGCTTTTACAAGTTCCACTTCATGACAGGCCCTCTCTGAAAGGTAGCTTGAATGATCAGCCTTGTCTTCATAAAAGATGAAATCACTCTGAAGTCTTGTATAGCATGTGTATATATATATATACACACACACATATATACATACATATATATACACAGAATAACATGAATTCCATATGTTGAAACAAATTATGTAACAAAGTACTAAATTCACTTTAAAAATGGATGCCAAAAATGTCCCTGATGTATGAATAGGTGCCTGATTTACATTCACAAGTTGCCTTACTGGTAATTACAATTACTGGTTAAAAACCAAAGTCATAAAACCCCACCTTCTATTTTAGTTTACCTATTATCAGCTGGATGATGATATATTTTTTTTGCAAACACAAATACTATTTAAATCCATTTCTCACAAAAGAGATACACCATTCTAAATTTCTTGAATGTTTATTAAAGTATCATTTTCACAGGGAGTAAGTGACTGATGTATGAATACCTAGGAGACTTCAAAATCTTATGTGACCATAATGGAATGCTTCACAAACAACTAGCGGTAACTGCAGGACCATAAACCAGGCAGGAGAATGAGTCCCAAATAGAAAAGAGCCTTCATCATATTTTGAATAGCAGTGCATCTAAACAGTGATTATAAAAAACGAATGATCAGGATCCACCTGCCAATATAGATACACCGGCAGTTTCTGGGCATAAAGCAGATAATTAGGGAATAAACTATCATCATAAAATCACCCCAAGTGAGAAAACTTTCTGTAGTACCTATAACTGCCAGTGTCCAAGAGAGCACCTTTGTTCTCAAGCCATTATTCCACCAGGTTTCATTTCTCTTGAAATGTTTTGAACTTAGTCAACCAAAATCTAAATCTACTTCTACAATCTTTCAAGCCCAGTGCTTAACTGTACTATGAACAACTGAGTAAGAGCTGTTCATTTTTTTCATATGGGCTACTCTGTGAGAGCCAATTTTAAGATCTGTTAGGGCAGTGAAGATGTACATGACATCGTCAGGACTAACAACCTATGGACAAAAACTTAGTGCGGCCTTAAGAGAAATAGAAGTTTTGAGAAATATAAGATTAAAAATTTACCTTTTACTTTCTCATGTCTGAACAGAGTTTCCTGGTTGCCAGTATTTGTGCAGGTGTGCAGTGCAATCCAGGATTCCTATGAGGTAAAGGCTCAAGTCTGCATGTCTTTCTTAAGTCTGACTCAAGATCTCACAACTTACTTCTGCATTTGGTTCTTCTGCCAAATGACAAGACAAAGAGGCTACTGAAATACTCTTATGGGGGATATCTTTGGTCTGCCTAAGTCCTAACTTTCCCTGTAGCTACTGCTGCTGTGCAATGGGCCTGTTGCATGAGAAAAGGATCCCGTGTGGGCTGTGCTGGCTTCTGTAACATACCAGATACACAGGGGAGATATAACCAAGAACTGACAAAGCTGGACAACCCTTAACACTTAAACAGAGTGGGGAGAAGAGATTGAGGGAAACTAAAGCTTGCAGGTCCCCATCAGGATGATCTTCTCCAAAAGATGTATCTACAGAAGACCTTGGCTAGACATGTGTCACTGGATTTTAACACTTCCAGTCACTGGAGATTGCACATACAATAAACTAGCTTGAAAATCAAGTAATGCCTATTTAGAGGAAAACGTTATGTATTTTACATATTATCTAATGTGTGTTACAGTTCTTGACATTACAAGTACAAGAGGAAAGAAGAAAGTCTTGAACAGGTGCCTGCTTTGTACTTGTTGTATATTCTTAAATTTTTGTTACATGTAAACTCTTTTATGGATTTCTGGAGCTTAAAATAACTTCACGCATCATACAAGATAATATATATCAATTCACATTGCAAATTTCAGTGAAACATTTCCAGCAGCACTAAATTCACTTTGGTGCTGGATGATGATATATTTTTGTTTTGTTTTTGTTTGTTTGTTTTTGTTTTGTTTTGTCTTTTGGTAAAAATAAATAAAAAAATCCGTATGTCAAATTCCAGTGGAAGATGTACTGGGGAAAAATATCTATGGGTTTAATTTCCAAGTTCTGTGCTTTTTGAAATTCAATGTGCCTCAATATCTAGAGCGTAGCTGAAACATGTGAACTTAAGGGGCACCAAATTTTCCCCAAGACTGAAAACAATATTTTTCATTACCTGATTAAATTACAGGCATTGTTTTAAACTCTGCAAAATAACAATGCCAAAGAGAAAGCACATTTGAATTCTGCATTTTGTGCCAACAGCGTTACATAACGAGATAAACATTGGTAATTGTGTTTAGTTCAATAACACTTTTAATTATAATTGAGAACTCCTTTAAAGTGTATGGATTTTACTGACGCAAAGTAAACAGATGAAAGCCAAATGAAGGTAATCTCATAGATTTCTACTGTCTAATTAAAGTACAGAAACATTGCTTAACCAATTCATGCATTTAAAAGAAAAAGAAAAAAAAAAACAAAAAGCACCCTGCTTGCACATTTGATTCACATTCTAATTATTGCAAGATCTCAGGTAATAAAGTTTGTACTACATCAAAACAAAAGACTTCTAGCATGGGAATTTATCCTCTTTTTCTTGTTAAGCAGGGCAAACAAGTCATGAACAGTCTACAGTATTTGTATACATAAAGACAGATAACCAAGGAAATCCTGTTACATCCCCTGAGACCCTGGTTCAGCAATATACTAATTCCCTTTGCTAAATTTTAATCATGTCAGCAGGTCCTACTAAACTTTAAAACATCCACCTGCGCAATTTATTTTTTTTTGGTTGAATTTAGTTGAAGGCTTAACTTCTGGCAACTAAGCTGCTGAAGACAGGAAGAATTCTCACCTTCTTATCCTGGGTGTGAAATTTCCTAGAGTTCTTTGTTATGGTGAAGAGATCCTGCAGCATTCCACATGCAGAATTATCATGCCTAGCACCCTACACTAGTTATGTACCAACCATTCCTTTAAAATGACAAATTGCTTATAAAAATATGTAGCGGTTTTAAAAGCAAAACAAATGAGAGGCTCCAAGTCAGAGATACAATTTAATAGGAAGAAAGGAAAAAAAAAGGTAAAGGTAAAATAAAAGTACATGCAATAATACAAAAGACCACTGACAGAGTCAGAATACAACCTGATCACAGTGATGGAAGCAGTCAAGATGAGGTGGTCTTCCTGAAGCAGTGATCCCGTAGAAAGGTCTGGTAGCTTGAGTCCTCTGGGAATCCAGTGGGTAAGCCCGCTCTGGTGTTCAGAGTCTCAGCTTATATCCAGGCTGGAATGCTTGGTTCCTCCTTCTGGGCGGAGCATCTCACAATGGGATGGTGAGTCATGTGATAAGGCCTGATGGGCCCATTAACAGGAGATAGTCCAGGAGGGGGTTATCTGTGAGTCATGTGGCAAGGTGCTGATGGGCCCATTACAGAAGATAATCCAGAGTGGGGGAGGCAGGGAGCACTGCCTAACTGGGTTTCAACAGATGGTGATAGAATATACTTCAACCCAGGACAAAATACTATGAGATTTTTACATGAAGGGGGAAAAATAATATCCAAGATATTAATTAGCAGTATCAAGCCAAAAAGTAGTATTTGTTGTCAGGTGAGAAGACATTTAATCCAGGATACTAGTAAACATCAGGTGTCAGCAACAAATATCAAATATTCAGAGTGAATTAAACACGGTCAGCCTCCTCTGGCTCTTCCTAAACTAGTAAATTAAACAGTGTCCAATTCCTGCCTACAAGAAAGACAATAAATGGTTTCAGCAATCTCTGTCTCTAGTTTGATGCACCTTAATGCTCCAAAACAATTCTCAGCACATGCCAAAGAATATTCCCATTAGCAAATGCTGCATATATTTGCATGTCTGCTCTGGCTCAATTCCCCAGCACTAAGCTGTCTCATCCCCATATTATCCCTTCATTCCTCCTCACCCTATGACTTGCGTCACCCAATGCCATAGTAAGGAAAAGAACATTATTGAGAACTGCAGAGGCCTCTAGACTTGACAGGAGAGTGAATTATAGTACATGAGCAGCAAAAAACAACCAGGTGCTCCTCATAACCTGAAAGAGATTTGGCTGAGAGCTAGGGAGATTTGGGGGATCATAAATTCAGCCTAAGTAAAAAGACAGCACATGTAGAGCTTATTAAATGGAAAAAAAAATTAAAAAGGCAAAGCTTTATAAAAAGGCTTCTGCCCTGATGCTGATTCTGTTCTAAACATCTGTGCAAGTCAGTTTTCACGATTTCCCAATCTTCAAGGCTGTCACTGAGCCATTAACTTTGAGGGTTTTGAGCAGTGTCTGTTCTGTAAGCCTGATGCCATCATGCATCTCTGCATGATGGTCTGTTACTTGTGCCTTGAGGGCAGTGGCTTTCAGTTACCAGTCTTTTTGGGAAGGTTCTGTGCAGTGAATTGCTCTATCATGCCTTTGTCCTATCCAGGATACCTTTGATGGATGCAGCCTGAATCTGTCTGCTTGAATCAATATTTGTCTTAGCTCTGTAGAAATTTCATCACTGTATTCTTTTCAGTGGAGCTTCAGTGTTGTTGAATGGAAACCCTTGCTATTGGTAATGATGCTATGTAGCTGCTGGAGATAAAAATATGTTCTTTTTCTTTCTTACTGCTTTGCACATAATTGCTTGTAGACTGCTGTTCTGTTTTAAATATATGGTGAGGGATGGGCAGGAATGATCACAAGTATAAACTGCATTATGGCTTCTGTTGCATCATAAACACACAAACTACAGAAGAATGAATTCCATGTATTTAATATTGCTGGTTCTAATGTCAAATACCATCATCAATTTTTAAGAATAATCTTGGGATTTTTTGAAGAGGGAGTTATAAAGACAGGCTGGTTTTACACTGGATTTGCAGGGGACCTCTTAATCAAGTATCACACTGAGAAATGTAAAACAACGTGGGGCATAGAAAATGAATGAGTAGTGAGCAAGGAATTGAGCTCAGTGAAACTGAAGATCTGTTAGAGGAAACTGAGATTCCCTGTGATAGTTTTGATTTATTTGGCAAACTTTTAGGAGCTAACCCGAACAGAGGACTGGTTTGTAAGTGTTCAGGGTATCTCCACAAACAGGAAAAGGTCTTTATCTCCAAAAAGAGAAGTAGCTGAAAAATAAACTACAGTGACCAGATGCCTCTGACCATTCAGGAACCCCAAAGTAATCAGGAACATACATCTAGATTGATTTGGTGTCAGCAACTATTACAGTAATCCATGACCTGCTTCACAAGTTGCTGTTATACCTTACTGGGTACTCCAATCAGTCTTTTGTCAGAAGAGTAAAGTCAAGGTTAGAGCCAAAATTCATGAGTCAAACATTTTTTATACCATAATTCTGAAAACCACATCCAAATAAATCATAAAGGATTAGCTGTGATCAGTGATTAATAATCCTAAAATTATTGATAATCCTATATGTGATTATCATACTCAGTAAAAGAAGATAGCAGAACAAGACATAGGTCAAATAACCTAAGATGAGGAATTCTGCACCTTTTCATGGGTAAAAAAATCTGTATATTTTTTGTTCGTAATTTTTGTGGGTTTGGGGGTTTTGTCGGGTTTGTGTGTGTGTGTATGTGTTGTGAGGGTTTTGCTTGGATTTTATTTTTTGTTTGTCAGGTTTTTTGTTTGTTTGGGGGGTGTTTTGGGTTTTGTTTAGGGGTTTTGGGTTTTTGGTTGTTTTTTTCTTTAACTGAAGGGGTTGCTCTGGTATAGTTGTTCAAATTAGAATAAAACTAGTAAAAAGATAGTGAAAACAACTGCAATTTGAAAATAAAATATTTAAAGAGCTCCATATTTGCTTTAGCTGTTTTCAGGAACATAATTAATTTATGTTTAATTTATGCCATATGGAAGGAAGTCCAAATCAATTCTCAGTATTGTACATCTTCATCTGCAAGAAAGAAAAATGTGATATCTGGACTCCCACTTTATCTCACTGTAAGTGAAAAAACCCCAAAACTCCAAACCAAACCTGAAGATAAGCTTACAGCAGGGTTCTTTAAACAAACAAAAAAGATATTGCAATAATCCTCCCTACTTAAAAAGTGAAGTTGGACATTTTCATTATTCCTGTAATCCAGACTGGTACATTGTATTACTTTCTCTTCAAGGACAGCTTTTCTTTGGCAGTTTCCTGTGCCGTGTCTAGAAAAGTGCAATGAAAACTTTAGGAAAAAACTTTGTAATCCAAAACAATAGTGTGAATGGTGAAACTAGACTGCAAGAATGACATGTGCCAATGTGAAGGAAAAGAAAACCTAGAAAAACTTTTTCCTATATTTGCTAAATCTTTTTGGTGTATGATTCTAACGGTGGAATCATAGAAATAAAAGAATGTTCAGATCTTCCATCTTGAATATGAGCAAACTGGTGAAATTCCTTGGAAGGAAAACCCCCGTTTCTCAAACGAGATAAAAAAAGCAGTATGACTATTTCAGAAAAAAAACTCTGAGATCCATCAGAGGCAGAATAATTAGAAGAATTATAGAATGCATATAGAGAGCCTCTTAGGGGATCTTTTGTGTTCAGCATGGATTTGAGGTTTTTATCCTCCTCTTTGACAGAAGAAAAAAAAAAATTAAATTCTAGTATTAAACAGGAAACCTTGAAATTATGTGAAAGCTATTCAGCTGCAGGAGGGAGAATCCTAGAGGAATCCTGCTGTGTTGAGATAATTAGGACATTAATCAACTCCCTGGATTGAGCGAAGCTGATGTTCATAAATGCCTAATGCTGGTCCTCAATTCTTTTTGCTTCTAAGGCTAATAAAGCTGTATCGTGGTCATGCTCACCCCCCCTCCCCCCACTTGGCTGCCACCTACAGCACCAGTGTACCCACAGTACAAAGACTGATGGGCACCAGGGGTTAAGCAATTGGAGCCCTTGGAAAGACATGCTGAGGTTTGGAGCCTGAAGGATGGCAGAGGGCACAGCTCAGCTGGGGCAGACTCTGCCAGTGCTCATGATTGATTGCTGTTTGCTGCTCTGCTAGCACTCCATATCTAACCTCACAGCTTCATCTGGAACTAGTTTGATTCAAATCCCTCTGCTGTCCCCAGATGCCCCATACTGTTTCAGGTCTTGGTCTTGGCAGAGGACAAACGATCTAGTTCCAGACAACAGTGAAGCAGGTGTCCTGTTCCCACTGTGATTACTCTCTAATGGGGACACGTTGTGCTCAACCCGCAGGTGGCTCCTTTCAGGAAGAATAATTAAGGACCATCTCTCTCCACCTTTTCCTATTAGTCACAACAGATTATTTATCTTATGAACCACACACTCTCACAGACTTTTATTCTTTGTGCAGGCAGCGCTGGTTCCACCTCCTGCGTCATCTTGAGTGTTAAAAGCTGCAGTCCTAAAATTCAAGAAGTTTTGTGTTATGAGCATATTGTCATTCACAGCATGATGGTTAAAGACATATCTGTTTTTAGTGTCTGCTTAGAATTGCAGACTAATATGCCAGGCAAGTGCAGTTAGAGGAAAGAAAGAGAGATCTGAAATGTGGGATTTATCACTAGAGAGAAGAAAGCACAGCCAGTCATCTCAGCCTGGAAATTTCCTGGGGAAGAGGTGCAATGCACTGCTTTTCTCACCAAAAATGTCAATACACTTACTGAAAAAATCGCAGGTGACTAAAGAATAAGATCATGTGTCACTGAGCTCACTTCCAAGTGTGAAAGAGGAAAAAAGATCCTGACTCTATTACAATCCTGTAGAGCAATGTCCTGTGAGGCAAGGAGGATTGTCTATTTGCAGCATGCTGAAACAACGACATTTGTGCAGGGGAGGTGTGCTGTGAAAAGTGGGGAGAAGAAAACGAAACAAAAGAGGAAAGTCAGTTTCTGAATACTTGTATAGAAATGTGAAGTCATCTGAATGTCTCCGGTGACATCCAAGTGGTGAAAGTAATAGTGAGAAAGGTAGACAAAGGGGGAGTTGCACTCTCTCCAAGAATAATCTAAAGGCCAAATTGTTTCCCAAACCCTATGGCACTACAATCCACACTCAATACAATATGTCAAGTATCTACAGTTTACTGTTTCAATATAATCACCAGAGTTCATAACAGATCAGTTCTTCTACAGCAAGAGATTGAAAACCCACTATTATGTACTGTCTACGCTGATGGAAATTAGGCACTGACAGCAGCCAAAGGTAGCTAGCAGTTTCCTGGATAGAATAAGTGTGTGCAGCCAGTATGTAATGTTTTTCTCATTCTCCACTACTGGGAAAAAAGATCTACTGCAGACTTAGGGAACGGAACTGCTGCTGACTGTTGCTGTCTAACAGTTGGAAATCCCCTTTGAGTTCTTTTATAGCCCACAGTTTGAGAAACATTGATCTATAGGACCTAACTACAGGATGCCGTAGAGCTGTTAACGACAGGGGAAGAGGGAGCATTTAAGTGCACTTCATTTAACTCAGCTGAAGGCTCAACTGCAATGAATAACCACATACACCTAGGCTGAGTAGCAGCACCTATTGCAAACTCTAGTCAAAATGGGATTTTGAAAAACTTTGTTTCTAATGATGGATGAAAGTTTTGAGTAATACAGAGAGACATGGTGACTATTAAACAGTTGTGGAGTTTTCCATTTTCCATGCATAAGACATAGAAACTACATTGGTACCCTCTCAGCTCTTATTTCAGTGACTAATGCTCCACTATTTCCCACCTGTCAGATCACACCAAAAGGAATCCAAACAATGAAATTAAACGAAAAAATTCTTCTGCATATCTTTCCCTCCCCAGGACACTGAAAACCTCATCACATTACCATCAGAGTGACACAGAAACTTAATTACCATCTAAATAAGAGATTGTGATTCCTTCCATATTTATTACTGAGACCTGCTTTCCCAAAACTGATCGGAATTTTTTTCATTGCTAATAGGTCTTTCAATTTTAAAAACTCTGCCAACCTTGAAATATGTAGTTTAACTTATTTCCATAACTGCATCCCTTTTCTTGAGAAAATGGGCTTAGTGATATAAGCTCTATCAGTCACTAAAGTACAATATGCAGTAGAGTGCATGATGAGAATGTGTGAAACTTATCCACAGTCATTTTCTAAGGCATTAATGATCTTTAAAATAGGCTTGCCAAGGAGTTGTCTGATAAAGTTCATTGGTTTCGCATGTACTTTTACTTACACCTTACACTAAGGACTCAGGTATATCTTGTAACTCTGCATCAGACTGTCTAATTACAAAGATTCTAGCTAATTTTAGGATTAATTTACTTTAAATTGCTCATTGCTTCTTAAGTTTTAAAATATGCACTGCTTTAAGTTGGTAAATTCTAAGACCAAACTCCAGTTGGATATTAATTGTACTTTATTTTACCCTGTTGTTAATTAGAACTATTCTCTGAAACCCACTGGCTTTGAATACTTAGAAAACTTTTCTAATTACAGAAATAAAGTTAGTCATCAGCAATTTACATCTACATTTGCTAGTAAGTGAAACCCTTTATTCACCTATTTGTACTCCAGAGCGAAGTAGACTTTGGCATATTCTTATTTGTAATTATGCAAGATTAGCTCTTTTAATTTGTCATCAAAATTTAGAGGCTGCCCTTCTCCAGTCATTCCAGCTGTTCTTGAGCAGATCTGCTTTAGATTGATTTACTCATTCTTGAAGGTGTTGTGAACATATCAGTACAACATCATCAGTGTTTGCAGCAGATGCATGTAAGTAAATTTCTTTTTTGAAAACTTTGCATTTGCCTTTTTTCATATCTTGAAAAAACCCTCATAAACATCTCTTGAACAGATAACACATGTACTTTATTCTGAGTTTTTCCAAAATGAAAAATGTATGGTTTACAACCCCTGCCTGTGCTTTTTCCTGTTTCCTTAAAAAGAAGTGAAAAACATGGAAGTGTGATTGAAGGACAGTTTCAACCATACATGTCACTGCGCATCCTCCAGATCCTCTATTTACTCTATCTTAAAACTTTGTACTGATATCTTTTAAAGTACTGACTGGTTTTCCAAAGACTTTTAACAATGACATTTAGAATGATAGACAAATAGAAACCAATTAGAATTTTTTTGGGAAAAGTTAATGGGGTGGGGTTCTTTAATAACAAATATGAGTATAACAGAAAAAAGCATTTAACAGGTTGTCCTAAACATGAAAGAGACTGTTTATGTTAATGAAGTAACAACAACCATTAATTTTTTGAGGTAAGAATTTGTCAGTATTTTCAGTACAATGACAACAATTATATCACAGCATGCCAACATAGAACATTTAAACATATATGCATGTATAAGATCTCCAATGATAATTTTTTTTTATACCCTGATGCTCCACTAATCCCTGAAGTGATACATGTGTGATGTCAGACGATGAATTAAAGTTTCTCCATTACACATTATGGGGAAAGTGATTATCACATATTTCAGATTACTTTGGAAGTCAAGTTACTGTTTTTAAGGTCTGCTGTCTTTCAGAATTTTTATGCCTCTGCTAACGCTTGGGATTTGTGGCATCTAGCAATACATACTGGATATGTAACTGTCTGCTCCATAGATATCGAAAAGTTGCATTTTCCTCCATCAGAGTGGTTGTCTCCGTGGCACTCTTAATTTTGGTACTTTCTCTGGATATGCCTCTATCAATACACAAATGTAACCACACCTGATCACATGCAATGTAAGAAGTCAAAATTTTACTTTTGGAGCTTTCTCAGAATGGTTCTTTGCAGACTTCTTTCTTGGTAACCTTGAAGTTTTTTGACCACTTGAATAAACACACTAAATTCATCACACATTTACCAATAGTCTTTGCTGAATTAATTAGCAAAAGTTGAAGTTGGTTTGTTACACATTCATTTGCCTAGTGGATGGCTGAGCAGGCACCTCTGCAGAAAACAACATAATACTACCCACACAGCAATCACCTTGAGATAACTTGAGTCAGTAACTTCCAGCCTAGAAAGACTAGCTATCAGTATCCCTCTTTGCTGCCAGATGAGGAGCACTGCAGGATGGTTGGAACTTACATGTGTGAAGAACTGATGATATGAGGCACTCTTGCTGTGAGCCTCGGCAGAGTGCAGCCCATCCCACTGTTCTGCAGGAATGATTGAGATCCTCAGCACCACAGTCTAAAGGGTTCAGCTGTCAGTATTTTACAGCACCATTACAATAAGGGGTGTTGTTTTAGGTGATCAAGATGGCAGCAAAAGAAAGATAAGGGCAGAAGAAACTGTTGCTAGTGATCACGCATTATATACATGTATAGGAAAATATAATCTGTGTTTTAGTAATTTACACTGGTGATAAATATGCCTGTTTACTGATTTGGACAGAAAAAAATTCATTCAACAATCCCTTGGGTATGCTCTTTTTTTTTTTTTTTGAGTAGTATGGAGCTTGTCAGAAATTTCCTCTGTCTCTCTGCTCTGGAGGAGCCTAATGTCTTTTGATGCTATGTTATTGACCTGATTATTCACTTTAGGTCCTACATACCAATGTCTAATGTATGACAAGCCTTGTCAGGGTAAGTGTATCTGGCAAGATGATAAAACCATCTTAGTTTCAGGTCACTTTCCTAGAATCATAACAAAATTTCATACTAAAAAAAATGTTTCAAAATGTTTCAACAAGATAATGAGATACATAGAAATATTATAAATCAGCAAAAGATATTTTATGCCCATGAAAAAGAAAGTTTAAAAGTTTAACAGCATATGTTGAAAACATGCATGTCTTAGGCTGTGTGGAGGTGTGCACTTATTTGAGGTTTATATAGGTGTATATAATTTTTATTAGGTGTGTATAATTCTGGCAATGTTACATCTATTTAGTGAACTTGCCGAGGATGCATAAAAATGTTACACAGATTCTGTGCAGAAGCAGTAAGAGTTCTCTTCTATGTTGCAGAATGCAAGTAGTTGCTGGTATTTGTGGCACCAACCTACACAGCTGACACTCATTTCTGGATCATATACATTTTATGGAGCCTCTGTACCCCCTAGAAAGAAGAAATTGTTGATTACAGATTAATTGGTATTGGAATGTAATATTCTTTTGCAGAACAGCAATCAAGACCCTCAGGATCTACAGCAAACCAAAACAGTATCACCCATTCCCTTTTAAAGATTTAAGGGGTGAAGGGAACCAGCATGTCATAGTACAAATAGTACTGATTACAGGTGCCCCAGATAATGAAACAATTTTAGCTTGCAGATAGCCTCCTTTCATAATTTTAAAAGGCAGCTATCCACTTAGGTTGCAGTTGCAGCTCACATGCATATTCTTTATTTGGGAAGGAAGCAAACGAGGGGCAGAGTGTTAAGTTAGACAGCAAGTGGTAACACTGTTGGAATGTGTGGAAGGAAGAAATCTGTTCTTGTCACAACACCACTGTTGTCACAACATCACTCTTATCTTGCATCTCTGTACCTCTGCTGGAAGAGTGTCTACAGAACAGCAGATTACAGCCTGAGTTTCGCTGGAGCTGTAGGCATAATTCCATCTCAGGAAGTTTTCTCTGGATTTTGGTTGCCAAAAGGAAGAGCTCAAAGCATCCCAAGAATTGTAAAGGGATCCTAAACCCAAACAAAGTTGTGAATGATGAGCGCAACACCATATAGCAGATTCATACCAAAGGGCAGAATTTGCTTGAGGCTTCTGTCTCTACACATGGAGAGGTCAGAAGATGAATTAGGTTGTCAGTTCAGCTTTAAGCAGTGATGGGTAAAAACACAAACAAAAAAGTTAATCACCATGCTGGTGCTGCTAGGTGAGTGTCCTAGTGGTGAGTGTTTACCTAGCACATGAGCATTTCAAAGAGTTGGCTTGAAATGGGAATGGTATGTTATGAAATAAACTGCAAACTGTGAAGCAACAGGTCAGCAAACAAGGCCAAGGGCTCTCCCAGATGCGTGAGGAGAAAATGTAAAGTGATTGTTAATAAAATGTGTAGCTGCAGCCCATCTGTACTGAGAACAAGGATGATATGAGTATCATTAAACCACTATAAGGGACATTTGAAACATGGCTGAGTTTTCTAGTGCAACCTACATTCCTCTAAGAGGGAAATGCATCAGGACCTTATAACATCCTGGGTACTGTGACTGCTAGCAGAGGATAAT
Source organism: Sinosuthora webbiana (assembly GCA_013397395.1). Classification (NCBI taxonomy): domain Eukaryota; kingdom Metazoa; phylum Chordata; class Aves; order Passeriformes; family Sylviidae; genus Sinosuthora; species Sinosuthora webbiana. The sequence goes on along the minus strand of VXBN01014479.1, from coordinate 99,487 downwards.
GGAGGGCGGAAAAATTGTAGCTTAAGTACTTTTTCTTAATAAGCATAGTCCAGATAGAGAGTTCACTTCCTCGAAGAGTGAAAAGGCAGAATTAAATTGCTTTGATATCATTGGACTTGATAGAACATAATGTCATTCCCTGACTGTGCAGTGAGATGACCAAATGCACATTTCCCCTTCATACATCCTTAATACTATAATGCTTGGCTGAACAACTCACTTGACCTGAGCAGTCCAGGCCTTATCCCTCCAGCATGGGGTAGACAGAATTTCTCAGGATTCATATGGCCATTCAGACCTGTTAAGAGATCTGATTAATATATGTGGATGAAGTTCCTAGCATGCCTCATATTTTCAGTTTTCCAGAAAACATGGGTGTCATGAGATCAGACGATAAAGCTATCAATGAAATGATTAAATCTCCCTTGATGGTCCCCAAGACTTGCGTGACCATAGAGCAGGAGTGCACTTTTAGTATGTACAGTGAGAAACTTAGAGGGCAAGAATGCAAAACCTGCAAATGGCTCCAGACTGTTGGCGTCAGGGTGGAGGTTTGTGTGACCCAGGGGTACTTCTGTTAAGAGGGAGAACTGACTGCTACCCTCAGAGAACTCAACTGCCGTCTTTCCAGCTAGGTTGCTGCAGCCCAAAGAGATTAATGACTGACAGAAGTCAGAATAGTTGCACAAAAAAAGGCAGCAGAACATTATTATCACAGTTTTTTCATTTCATTCATTTCATGACAGGCTTAGGTGTCTGGAACATGATGAGCTAATGACACTGGGAAAGCATTAGCTCCTGGAAGACAGCTCTGGATGTCAATGCTCTGCTTCAGAAAACATTGTGCTCACACAAAATTGTTTACAACTGGCCTACAGGACAATCCATAGGTGCTACAGGACTGTGCTGTCTCTGCAGTCCAGAACAGTATTATTTGACTGCTGTTTTGCACAACCTCAGCATAACTGAGATGGTGAAACCTGAGAGGTTGAAGTTCTGATGAGAAGAACCATATGAATCTTCTTCTGATGAGAAGAATCTATATGAATGCTTCAATATTGCTTTAATTTGCAAGCTGTACATAGTGAATGCATCGTATCTCCTGGAAAATAGTCTTTACTACTGAATTATCAAGCTGCATTCAGTAAAGGAATTCAGAGACAAGGAGCTTGGTTAAACTGGAATAAAAAAACATACACAATAAGGATCTTAATTTCTCTTTTTAGATATTTTTTATGAACTACTCAGCTCAATTAAAAAAAAAATTGGTTGGGGAGCAGAGGAGGGTTGTTAATTTATTCTGTTTATAGCTTTTTTATTAAACTAGTATTTTATTAGTTTTACAATTGCATTTCTCAAAAGTGTAACCTGTGTAATCTGAGAAGCACATTCATCAATTCCCCACACCGCCTAATGAACAACACATTTAAATACAGCAGAAAACAAAACTCAAAGGCCATGCGTACACCAGGAACCCTGTAGGTTATTCCTGTCTGAATGTAGGGTATGCATATGTGTTTTTTTGCAGAAAAGGAATATACCCTCACCATGCCCATCCTGCCAAGCAGACAGTTTTGTTTTTAGGTCAATGACTGGCATGGTTCTCTTCCAGTGGCCACTCAACATCTTCATGTCAAAGGTGTCAGTCTGCCTAATGTGATAATGGCAAAATTTTAGAAGTAGTTTTTCTACCACCCTCATGAAATTAAATGCATTTAATTTCTCAGATAGCTAAAAATCTTATTGTGAATGATGAGTGCATTATTTTGTGATGATGAAATTATTTTTTTCACTTTAACACCAGTCCTGTTCATGGAAGAAGCACATTTGATGAGGTAATCCCACACTGAATACACAGCTGGATGTACAGCTACTGACAGTCTCTGCCCTCATGAGTATAAATTTCTTCCTGACAGATTTACAGAGAAAAAAGCCCCAAAACTGATTGCTGAAAACTGCACACAGATGTTAAGATAAGCAGTTTAACTAGTCTTACTATTTTCAAAAGATGATTTAATAGTGAAATCTGGTCTTTTAACAGGAGGAAAATATTGTGAATTTATCAAGGCAACCAAAGAAGCACACTTCATAGAGGACAAAGGATTCTTCTTCCAGCACAAAGGATTTCAGAAGTAAATTGTTCAGTCTTTAATGAGACAGCAGTTTCAAAGTGTTTTCAAGTCCCTTTTTTCCTTGCAAAAAGTAAAGCCTAAGGAGGTAGCAAAAGGTGTTTGCTAATCAACCAAGTACATAGATGGCCAGATTGACACATATTGTTGCTGTCTTGTGTCCGGCCAATCCTCAAACACGGATCTTTAAAGCTGTAGATAAAAGACTTGTACTGTCGAGGGATACTGACTTCTTATTAAAGAGTGGAGATAGCTAATTCTGAAGCTCAGATAAATTAAGAGAAGGCTTACTTTTTGTGCTTATTATGCTTATTAGATCATGAATAAGACTGGTATAATGTAAAAGATGAGAACAAAATTCTATACATCCTTGGGAGGAGTAATTCATAATTGCAACTGAGCCAGTTCAGATGAGGACACTTTTCCTGATGTTTTTCTGCCCTTGATACTAGGCCTCATTCCTGTATGAATATTTTGTAAAAAATATATAAAGATCCCTCTGGAAGAGTGGTGTCTACCTGCTGTCCTTGAATACACCTGTAATAATGTATTGCCTTGCCATTTAGGTAAAACAAATTACACATGAAAACTGTATTTCCCTCACGCACCAGTTTGCATTTCCTGTCTAATCTTACCAAATCAAGGTTGTACAGATTTTGCCATGAGAGAATCTGATATTTCTGTAAAAGGGAATTGCCACCTGTTTGTTCTGAAATCATTGTGGCCATTACTTAGCTGAGGGTCCCAGTGGAATAAAGTCTCTGGTTCACAAACCTTTAGCAGGTAATTCAGCTGTCTACAGGAGGCACCATGGTTATGACATGTTTTAAAGTTTGCCATCACATAAAATTTTCATACTTCAGAAACAATATGGGCAGCAAGCTAAGAGAAGGACTTAGGGACCTAGAGGGAATTTGGGCAGGCAATTATCAAAACTCTGTTAAAGCAAGATAGAAAAACACATGGGGATATAGAGAGTACAGCTGTATTTTCAAAATCTTCATCAGATTGACCTTGGCAGGAAAGTGTTAATGCAGACAAAAAGCCATCCAGGAAGCAGTGAAACTGTATCTGCACTGGAAAAAGATTTTTTTTTTCCTAAAGAAAGTATATTTCACTTGTTTTACACATAAACTGTATTTCTCTTATATCAATGCAGCTGAAAATAATCCTACTTGCAGTTTTTCTTAGCAAGAGCAAAGCAACAACATCAATTAAAATGTGGGAAATAACTAGATTGTCTACGTCACCTAGTAAATCAAGAATCTTGTAAAATATTTCTATTTAATAATGGTTCTCAGCAACCACACAGTGATTATTTTGTCATAAGTTGACTTCCCCTGTTCTAGAAATGCCACTACAAGGTAGCACCATGCAGTACTATAAAAAAGCTTAAGAGATAGATAGAAATATTATCATAACTTATTTTCAGACAACTTTAAGATGTAATAATTTTGAGGTTAGGTGTGTCACATTAGTTTTCTGGCTTGAAATATATTTTTATTCAACTTCATACCATCAGATGCAACATAAAATGTGGTGACTCATGCAAACTTTACTCAGTCAGAATAACTGGAATGTCTTTCAAAATAAAGTTTGTGACATTTTTTGCCTTTAATGTAGAGCAACTTCAACTTGTTTTGTTCAACAATTATTTTGCATAATCTGTTAGATGACTCTTTCCATAATTTTAAATAGCTCTTATTTCTGTGTATTTCATATACTTTAAATGTACTTTGTTGCAACCTGTGTATTTTGAATACTTTAATGTGGAAATGATAAACTTCTAGCATTACAAAATATCTTTTGGAATTGAGGTTTCTCATTAATTTTAAAGCATTTCTCTTTTGGCCTGTGCTTTTGCTTATTCTATAAGAGGTGACTGTGGGGTTCTGAAATAATGTAATACAAAACAGGCAAAAATAAAAACTTGATTATGCATGTTTGGTAATAGAAAATATATTTGCTTTACAGTGGGATACACATTACAGGCAGAAACTGTGTATTTGATATTCTTTAATTCCAGTATATATTACAGATTGCACTGACAACTTTGATCATGATGAAGTCTTGGTGTGAGGAAATCCCACTGAAGTTAATAGGAGTTTTAGATATTTATTAAGTAGGGCTCTAAAAGCAGCATGTTAAAGGGCAGAGATTAAAGGGGGGAAAATTATGCAAACTGAATGAAAAGTGATGAGAAAACAGCAGTTAAAAATGATGCTCTGAACAACTGAAATACACCTTCCAAAGCAAGGTATCTAAACTTCCAATTTAAACTTGAAATGAGCAATTTCCCAGTCTCATAAGTACAAGAAAAGGAAAGAAGTCACTTTACTTATTTTAAAGAAATATTGAATAAAATATAGCGGCAATATTTAATACTCAAATTAACCACTAACCATCAGGTTGACCCAACAACAGATAAGAACAGATCACAGTTTTAATTGCCTTCCATGTATATGTATCCTAAAGTGAGGCATTTACTCTTAACATGATCCATGTGTTCAGGCCCAGTTTAGTCTGTGAGGAACAGTAGCACCAAGAAAATTAATCTCTGTAGGAAGTTGGAAAGGGTTTCCCTGAATCTCCAAACATCTCGTTTTCAGCACTGTATTAGCAGATGCAAGGAAGTTTTCCCAGCTTACCTAACAGCAGCTTTGGACTATATTTCAGCTTGAATAGAAGCAAGTAGTTCCTCTAGAAAAGTAAATCATATATTTTCCTTGCCATTCAAGTTTTAGCATGGAAAAAAAACATACTATAGGACTACAAAGTCATACTGCATGTTGAACACAGATTATTACCATTTATTCTAGTAAATCAAATGTGAAAATAACCTTGTAGCAACTTTGAAAGTTAATATAGCTAGCAGGCAAACTCAAAATAAGAACACAGATAATTTTGTGAAAGAGAATAATAGTGCAATTGGGATGGTAGCTGTTGTTTATGATGCAAAGGAAACTTCCCACCTCGCAATTCTCAGATTTCTTGGTCTTTAATTTCTTTTCCTCTGGAAAATATTGATCTTCTCAACTATCTCGAGGGTTCATGTAAGGTAATATACAATTGTTCAGGATTACACTCAGTGTCACTTTATATGTCATGGATAATTTAAGCAAACATACAACTAAGCAGAAGTGATGGTGTGGTGTCTAATTTAAGCACAAGAAAGTACTACGAAGCTCAAAATTTAAATAACACCTCCCACACCCTACCAATAGCATCCTTACTCAATGTAATTTGAGTCTTTTTTTAATCAGGACTATGACAGGAACCAGGAAGCTCATGGTCCTGTTGTCTGACTCAGAAGTGCACAGATGTTTTCAGAGTGGGAAGCTAAAATTAGGACCATTTGCTTCATTAGGCAGTCTCATCACATAATGAGTAGAGAATCTTTTTATTCATGAAAAAAATCAAGGGAACCCACTGCCCAGCTGCCTTGATTTACCCTTCACCTCTTTAGGCAGCTTGGAATAGGCTGAAGTATCTGAACATCCTACTTAAGAAAGAAAAAGTCAGTGGGTGCTTTTGACCACAAAAGAAGTTGAGATCTATATACATCATAAAAGGTTGTTGATATTGGTCTCTATTCCTGATTCCTCCATTTGAAAAAAAACAACCTATTCTGCCTCACACAATTTTGATATGAAGGGTACTGTTAAGAAGTTAAGTCTTGTCTGGGCATTCTTTAATCAGCATTAGCACAAGCAAGTTTGACAGAAAAAGGTGCATATAGGTAGCCTGAGAAATAGATTTTTTTTCTTGTTTGTCTTCATCATGTGCAAGGCTGCATAAAAGATATCCCCAAACAATTCCAACCACACCAAACTTTATATTCTTCCAAATTAACATCCCACAGCTGTTTAATCTTTCCCCATTGCCCCAAGTTTTGCTATTTATTTGATGTTTAGGGTTGCCCCACCATCTTCTGCATTGATCAGCAATTTTATTGAGTTGTTATCTTAAATCTTTTGTTATCTACCATGCTTCTTATATATTTTCTTATAGAGATATCACTCTAACAGATAATGTTACTCTATGTTAGTGACCTGCACTGAACCTGCCAAGTATATGCCCTGTGGTCAGAGCCTTGGACATTTCATCTGATGGCCCTCTTAAATCATAGTGGACTAAGTCTACCATCATGCATGATTTTAAAAAAACCCAATCAAACAACTTGTAAAGACAGTTTTGCCATCTCTTAATAAAAATCACTTCTATACCAGAGTGCCTGTGTCTAGTGAGGCCTTGTGTGGTCTGACAGACACAAAACCTGAAGGACACCCTGAGTAGCAACAGCCTCAGAGCTCAAAATGACATAGTATTATCTATATTAGTAAACAGAAATATCCCTGAAATGTGAGCTGGACCTGAAGACTTTAGGTAAAGTACTAGCTGGATTGGATCAAGGTTTGCCAGAGAGAAACCTTCCTAGAATATTCATGTTCTGTTGCTAAGAAATGTTCCTGATAATGTTTAATTTACTAGAATAGACACAGCCCAAAGGGGTGCTTTAGAAATTAAACTTGTTTTCCTCTAGCTTTCCCTCTGGTACTTTCCCTTCCATTATTTCCCTTCAGTAAAATCAAGATTTGGAGTGTAGAATGACAGTGGAAAGATGATCTCAGTAAAGAAAAAGCAATGGAAAGGAAGAGCTTTCATAGTAGAACTTGTAATTGGAATACTCCTCTGTTTATCAGGGATGAGGAAAACAAGAAAGTGGTATAGCTTTTGTGGGCACAGAACTGTGGAGTACTCACCTCAAATGTTGTGTGCTGTTTTGGGTGCTAGAATTTAAGAAAGATATAAAGCTGTTAGAGAGTGTCCAAAGGAAGGCCACGAGGATGATAAAGGGTTTAGAGGTGAAGCCATGTGAGGAGCAGCTGAGGTCACTTGGTCTGTTCAGCCAGGAGGAGACTGAGGGGAGACCTTATGGCAATCTACATCTTAGTCATAAGAGGAAGTGGAGGGGCAGACACTAATCTCTTCTCTGGTGACAGGACCAGAAGAAATAGCATGAAGCTGTGTCAGGGCAGATTTAGCTTAGATATTAGGAAAAGTTTTGTCACTCAGAGGGTGGCTGGCCACTGGAACAGGCTCCTTAGGGAAGTGGTAACAGCACCAGACTGGCAGTGTTCAGGAAGCATTTGGATAATGTTAACAAGCACATTTTTGCTGTGGTCCTGTGCAGGGCCAGTAGTTGGACTTGATGATCCTTGTGGGTCCCTTCCAACTCAGGATATTCTGTGATCCTATGGCCAAGATAATAGTAATGCACTATTTAAAAAAGATGTGGTCAGGCAATTTTCCAGCGTGTCAGAAAATAGAATGTTGTTTAACCCTAGCAGGGGCACAAACCCCCCCCCCCAGAATCTGCTTTCAAACCACGATTTTCTTCAATTTCTGCCATCTTCTACAAATCACCTTTTGACATAGTGTTTTATCTCTTGACTTTTCAAATAATAAACCATGGGTTGACCACACGTAGCAAATAAACCTTGAGAAATCAGTGACTTTCATTACACAGCATAAAGAGCAGTAGCAATATTAACAAAACATTCATGGATGTGAACTGAGGAAACCATTCCCTTTCTGCTACTGAAAACTGTGAAACAAAAAAGGATTCATAATCCTGCTTCAATTGCCACCATTTTTAGGAGTGCTATTTTACTTCCAATTTGAAGACAATGCTCTCGTTTTGTGTACTTTTTATTTCTAGGATGATAAAACCACTTTTCACTTAGGACAGTTATTGAGACTGAGATATTGCTTTCTATTTTCCTTGTAAAACACAATTTTCCTTTTGCAGGTACTTGATCACTTTACAAAGCTATGATCTTGGACAGTAACATCAGCAATAATTCTGCATCTGGACAAAATGGTTTGTCAATTGCACTAATAGAGCTGCTGCCCATTTTGTGAAGCTCTTATTTGTTTTTATCAGTGATGGAAGCAATGATCCAGGTGATGAGAAGGAAATTATTATAACAGCTAGAGACTGACAGAAATATTGTAATTCTAGTAACTATACTTTCACATTTTAGAACAGGTCAAAGCAAGCGAAGGTGGCATAACTATAGTTTTTTTATATTCAGTGGTGATTTGTAAAGAAACAAAAATCTGTACTCTGTAGTGTAAATCAAATAAAATCATGCAGCTAACTTTGGTTGTAGTTGTCACTTAGCAGATCAAAGTTTCTAGCAAATAGTCAGTTGCACTGACTAAAGTATTTGAGAGTTATGACTATGGCCTTATTGAAAAAGAAATAAAAAGTTCAAGAGGAATGACTTTAAGGTGATGATATTTTTCGTTTTTACTGTCTCTGCCTCTCAAGCAAGCTTCAACAAACACATTATGAAAGTGTTGTGCAAACAAAGTGTGAAATCTTCCCACAAGATACTAAGTATTTTCCTGTGTCAATTTGGAAATTCCATGAGGTATAGCATTTATAAAAAAGTTTCTGCTTCATAGACATAATTTTATACTAAAAATGTTGCCTGAGAAATGGAAATTAGGAGTTTCAATCAAGTTTAGAACTAATTCAAATTTACTGGCATTTTTATGTGTATATCATCAAATGAAAATATTTCAGACTTTTTTAGATCAAAGCACCCCTAAAGGCTTACCCAGCTGCAAAACCAGTCTCAGAACAGTCATGTTCAGAATATATCACATATACTTCACCTGGATTTTAGTATTTGCATGAATATTATTTTGAACCTGATTGATGCAGGAAAGTGATTTTTTTTTTCCCAAGAGGATTAGAATGCCTGTAAATTTTTATCATATTTCATGGTTCAAACTTTAAGGCAAGTATGGCACAATTTTTGCCAAAAAGTAGAGATTCTTATTTTCTCTTCATCTTGACAAGTTACTTATTTGAAAAGATGTTTCAGGTGGCAAAATTTCTACATACTGTACACTAAACAGATCTGAGAAATAGTATTTTAGCCATGCTAAATATCTTACACATTAGAGATTTTCATTTTTCTCACCATCAGATCTTCAAACTGAAGAGATCTCCTAAATCTTATGATCCACAGTATATGATCAGAATGGAAAAGTAGCTTTCAGAATTTTTTCCCACAGTACTGTTAAATGTTGTGCTCAGAGTTCATTTAACACAATTTCAAATATAGCTTGATATTTTCCTCTTAAGCTTTAATGTAAAATTCTTAATGCAAGAAGTTTCTAATAGTCAAACCACTAATCTTGATATGTGCTCCAATTCCTCTATGGCCAGGCCTCCCAATTTATTATTGACAAAAGATATATTGACATTTTTTGCAAAGGATGCTAAATGATACAGTACATGTACCATAACATTTCCAGAATTGGTTCTTTAATCAGTATCTCTTCAGCACCTAGCAGAACTTCAACAGCATCCTCAGCAATTAACACACCCTTTGCTTCCTTCACAGGAGAATAAGTTCCCTCATCTATATCAGTGGTCTGAGTCATTTGATATGAATTTAAATCATCTCCAGTTGTCTCATACTGCTTCAAGTCTCAGCAATTTTACTTTATACAGTTGAGTTTCTTCATGGGAAACCAAATCTGAAAATAACAATGTGAACACATTTCAACTGAGTCAAAACTTTATGTGGGTGTGAGGTAACATAAATCCTTTGTTAGGCACAGAGCACTCATGAGCTATTTGACAGTCATGACACCCACAGGAGCTACTAGAGCAAACCTTTCAGCCGATCTGAGGACTGTACAGAGGAAGAAGTGCTGAGAGTAGCTTTCCATTTACCCTCCAGTGCCAAACATCTACAAATTCACTTCTTGGACAATCATGACCTTACAGCTGCTTATATCTCTTTAGATATTTTGCATCTTTAAATCATATTCCTGCTTTACTTTGCCTTCTCTGTATTTTAATTTCAGGTATTGTTTTTTATTTTTCTATATATTATCTTTGTATTTCACCTTTCCTTTTTTTGCCTTCTACTAACCCAATGAGCAAGTCCCAGCCACTAGACTAATACTTACTAGCTATTAACAGGACACTTGGAAAATGCAACTTTGTTCATAGAAATGTGCAGAGTGAAATTTTTTATCTCAGAAAGCAGTCTTTGGGAAACAGGTAATTTCCTCCTTGCTGCTGGACATTTCAGAATCAGCTAAAACTTTCGAATTCAAGTAAATTACAGGCTTGATTTGAAAATTCAAGATAATCCCCATACAGAAGTAATGTGACTGACTGTTCTCTGAGTAGCAGGCCCAGGAGTTAACACAATACAAACTCATGTGACACAATACAGATATAATAATCCCCTCCTACAGAGAGTACCTGTATTCATCCTACTGCAAAATAACAGAAAGCAGTTATTTCTATTTCTTGTGATGGCTGTCCAGATGCATTAAATAAGTTTTGTGACCAGTTTGGGTAGTGTGATAATCACTTCACCAATACTTTAACTTAACATTTTAAAATTACTCATGCTCAGTCTCTCTAAGTTTCATTTTTCCTGCATTTCACTTCAAGAAATATTCTATTCACATGCTTTTGTCTAAAGCTCACTTTTCTGTTATCTAAAACTGATTAATTTACCTCTGTTTAAATAAGCAAAAGCTAAATACGTAAACAGCAAGCTTTTTAATGATTCTATCTGTAAACATTGCCCTTAGGTTTTCCAGCTCTCTCATTTCAGAAATTTATTTTCTTATAACTAGACATAGATTAAAAAAAATTATTTCCATTCCAAATGAATTAAAATTTCTAAAGCAGGTCTTTTATATATTTGAAATATATTTTCAGAGTGTTTCAACCATTTTAACACCAGAGAAAAAAATCTCTCATATAAATGTACATAAATATTTTACTACAAAAAAAATTTTGAAAGAATTAAAAAATGAAGACTTTTTTTAACCATCTTACTCATCTTACCTGAAATAAAAATAATTTTAAACCTTTTAAAATTTATATTTTCCATACTGTCTTCCTGCATATTCCTGCGATTTTAATGACCAATGCACACGAGTGATCTCAGAAGAATGTAAGCATTACCAAATGTACATTTAGTGCACTTCAAGCTTAGATATATACTAATTTTAAAACCCAAAAAAGTTGAAGGTTTTATGCAATATTTTTGTAAAGAAACAATAATAAATATTCAGTATATTTAGAAAGGCTATAGATATTTCAGGTACATATACAGAAATATCAGTGATCAGATCATGCTGTTAAACACTCATTCATCAGCTGTGATATTTCCTGCAATTTTGTGTATAAACAAAATCCAGATCCAGATATAAAATCCATTAAAGCACCATTCTGAAATCTGCCTACTCAGTGGCCACACTGTCTTAAAGCAGCCTAGAATCTGATGTTAACTTCTATATATATTCGGATGCTTCCAGTTTGTTCATATTTGTCAAGACTAATGTATTGAAAGAAGTTCTGAGATGCTCAGCCTTCATTTCAGACCAGTGCAACACAAAAGGCTTAATCTGATTGTTGCTTCCCAAAACTTGTTCAAAGAAGTGGAACCTGTCTGGCAGAACAGTCTGTCTACATCTACATCCTCCTGCAGGAGCTGATGGTGATTGAATGGTTATTTATTCTAGTCAGTAATACAAACTCTACTCTTTCTCTCTTCTCAACATATTGTTCACATGCTTATATGATTAAAACCAGAAAGAGAATGGTGTACATATTTTCTTTCTTTCAAGTTAGTTTTCTCACTAGTGTTCTGTTTTCCATTCGCTGCTTTTAAGAAAACATGGTTTTAACCATCTCTTCACTTGTGCAAAGCTTTCTGTCTTCCTGTTCATTTTATTATTCATAATTTGGTGATTTTTTTTTATTAGAATAACAGTTTTTAAATTAAAGAGGCTGGGGATTTTGCTTAGAGGTACTTATTACTTGTACTTACTTACATTGTTGCATCAGTTCTTACAATTGTGCATGATAGTTTATGAACTACCTATGACAGTTTACAAACAGTTTAAACAAATAATTTTAAAACCAGGAGTTAAAATAAATTATTGCTCTAAAAGGTTGTTCTTTTAATTGACAAAAACTGACTTTTTTTTAATTATTGGTGCTGCCAGTTAACACATCTTTAAGAGATAGATTTGTAGTTTCTCATTAAGTTTGCTTTCCTTTTTGTAAAAAAATACTTATAACTACCAAGAGAAAAAAAGTCNAAAAAGAAAAAACCCTAGGAACCATTTCATATATTACATAATAGAGAAAATGAAGCTGACATAAACTCAAGAAGAGTTTAACCAGCATGTCCCTTGTTTTGTCTTAAGCATTCATTGATATGACAGTATGCTTATTTGTATAAAAAAGAAATATTTTTTTCTGTGTGCTTCAAAATTATTTTTATGTTGTGTTTATCAATCTAGAAAGCAAAGGAAAAAGCTGAGTTAAAAAAAGATGACCAAAACTAAGTGTTTGAGTTGTCCAGCTGTGCAGTCCTTAATTGTCCTGGCAGTTATAGGAAGTTACCAGATTCTCCAACAAGATGGTCTAATTGGCAAAACCAGNAAAAAAAAAAAAAATCATGTTACAAATTAACAATGTGAAAAAGTGAGAAAATACATCCCTAACTAAACAAACTGGTAGGTGATGCATAAATATGTGTGCAAATATTGATGAATGAACTAGGTATCTGANCAACAAGATGGTCTAATTGGCAAAACCAGCAGAAAAAGAGAGCACTTCAATTGGTGTACCTGTGAGAATATTGTGTGATATTTTAAATTCAGCAAAAAATAAACCTGGGGCAAGTCAGCCCTTCAGACTCTAAATAATGCTAGGAGAAGGAATTATTTTTAAATGCATAACCTGGTTTTATTTTAAAAGGATAGCCTTTAAGAACAACTTGAAAGGTTGAAAGTCAGCAGTTTTGAAAAATGATCTCAAATTCTACCCACAGACCAAAGTAATTTTTTTTTTCTGCTAATCCTCTCTTTTCTTAGGTCCCAAGTATTGCTTAGACCACAAATTAGGTCCTTATGCAGGTGTGACCTATCACCATCAATTTAGCACTTTAGCTATACTCTAATGAGATAATGTTTCCTGGTTCTATTTTACTTTTTCCTGCTATCATGAGGGGAACAAGAGACTTCCACAAGCCATGTCTGGTAAAGAAAGAGTAATATCTGCCCATGACTTCACATCTATGCAAGAGAGGCAGCCCTTAGCAAGTGGAGCAGCCACCAGGGGATCTTTGTACTCTCGAAAAATTTCCATTAATGAATTTTCTTCTTATGAGCCACATCCATAATTCACGATGATACTGATGCTTATTGTTTAGTTCCACTTAATTGTGTAGTTTTCAGTAAATATTATGTAATTGAACTGAAAACGGTTAGAAATAAGTTAAATTTCACAGAATCACAGAATATTCTGAGAGGAAAGGGATCCACAAGGATCATTGGGTCCAACTCTGAAGTGAATGATCTGCATGTGGATTGAACTTGTAACCTTGACATTATTAGCACCATGCTCAACCAGTTGAGTTGATCTCATTGTCCAAAAAATGCATACTGGAAAAAAATGCAAAATGGGGGAAAAAAGATTGGAAAAATGTCTAGATCTTTTTAAGCACAATCAGATGAAGATGGGAATGTTAATAGGAATGGTAAGAAGTTACTTTCATGAAGTATTGTTAAGTACCAAATTTCTCGGTCTGCGTTAATCTGTTTTGGTTCAGGGCATTGGCTGCATTCACAGTTATTTAATGTTGGTTGCATAGTCTGGTTGATGTCTTGAGATAATTTAAAGTGGAAGTTTCTTGCTTAGAAGTATTAATGTAAAACTATTTTGTACAAATCTAAAAAAATAACTTTTCCCATTCTGGTTATTCATATAGGGCATTAGAAATTTACAATGGATTGATGATAAAACAATACACAGGCTAATCAAATCATGTCAATTCTTCATCTTTATTGGAGGCAAAGAACACCTTTGGGATTTTGATGTCAGATATAAAGAAGAAAGCTGAATTGTCAACATGAATCTGTTATACCTCAAGTAACTTTGTATTTTGAAGCAGACTTACTGTAAACAGAAAAATACTTCAAGCTAATGAAGGAAATTCAGAAAAAAAATTGCAGATAGGGATGTCAAAGCAGAGGGAGGGAGAGAACACCAAATAACATAACTTACTAAGTTCCATTTATTGGGTGGACCACGAGGGCTGCTGGGGAAAGGTGATTTTCTTCTCAAACTCATCCTCACACATGCATTCAAACATCATCTGAGCCATCAAATGAATGCTATCATGGTTTGTTCTCCCTTGAGATAGTAAGGTAGAGGTGAGGGGAGGCAGAATGCTGCTCTGAACACAGGGCAATTGTCCAGCCCAGCAGCATGGTCATGGTCCCACCTTGAGCATTCTGTGTTTAGGCTGTGACAAACAACCCTGTGGCAATGTTCTGATCTCTGCCAGGAGTGGGACACTGCAGCCAGACCTGTCAATCAGATCCATCCTTAATGAAATCACAACTCACATTTTCAAGTATTAAAAATCTTGCAGTTTTTGATTTCTAGCTTGTGTCAAGGCTCATTGCCTTGAATTTGTGATTGCAAACTCAAAGCAAACAACTATTTCCAAGGACATACTTCTATAATCTCTATAAAAGGTATATAAAATATATAGATTTTGATGGGGGAGGTAAAACAACAAGCAGAACTGGTGAAAATACCACAGAATAATAGAATGGATAAGGCTAGAAGGGACCACTGGAAGACACTTGGTCCAAGCTCACTGCTCAGATTAGGGTCCCATGTTACTTTGGATTATGTTCAGATGTCTCTTGATATCTTGAGGGAAGGAGACTCCAGAGGCTCTCAGGGCAGCCAGTTCCAGTGCTCAGTCACCTGCACAGTAAAGAAATTCTTCCTTATATCCAGGTGGAGCTTCCTGTGCATGTTTCTGCTCATTGCTTCTTGTCCTATTGCTTGGCACCACTGAGAAGAGCCCATCCTCTTAACACCCTCTCTTCAGATACTTACAGACATTTTTGTGGTGCCCTCTCAATAATCCCTTCTCAAGACTAAACAGGTCTGGGTCCCTCAGCTGTTCCTCATAAGAAAGATGTTCCAGTCCCTGAATCTGACTGTGACCCTCTGGGATCTGCCATTCAGCCAGTTCTCAATCCACCTCACTGTTCACTCATCCAGTGCAGACTTCCTGAGTTAGTCTATGCGGGCATTGTGAGCACATTGTGTTGAAAGCCTTGTTAAGATAGGTGACATCCACTGCCCTCCTCTCATTCATCCAGGTAATTTTTTTCATTGTAAAAGGTAATCAGATTAATCATGCATGATTTACCTTTAGAGGATCCATGCTGGCTACTCCTGATTACCTTCTTGTCATCCATGTGCTTAGACATGGTCTCCAGAATGAGGTGCTCTGTCATCTTTCCAAGGACTAAGTTGAGACTGACTAGCCAGTACTGCGCTGGGTCCTCTTTCTAGCCAATTTGAAGACTGGGGTGACATTTTCTTTCTTCTCGTCCTCAGGCAAATTACAAATCATTACTCACGTCAGTGAGTCCAGACATATAAGGAAAAATGGAAAAGCTTATGAGGGAGCTGTGCACTCTTTTTAGGAACAATACTCATATTTGTTTTAAATTGTGTGTGTTATATATTGGGGGGATTATGTCAGTTTATGCTGTCTCAAACCAAAGCACCAATTAAAAGTGTAAAAATTCATGTTTAGTAATGACTCTACTGCTACCTCAAAGTAGGAAAAGCTTTTGAAGAGAATACTGGATATATATCTCACTGAGGCTGGAAAGTAAATCTTGTAAAAATAACATACTACCTACTACTAATAAAGCACCCAGAAATCAACAACGACTAAAAGAAAAGTACTTGCTATTGATGTACCCTAAATAATCTAAAGAGTTTGGAAATAAACTCATCTTTGTGTCTTTGAAAACTTAAATTCAGATTCATACCATAATTTTTATTATTATGCAGTGATTTAGGCTTTCTGTTTGTAAATAGAACTAAAGGCAGAATTTAAGTTTGGGAGAAAATTATAGGTAACTGTCTTATTTTATACTACATCTATCTGCTCTCTAATTTCTTTTGACCTTTCTGAACTGAGAAGCTACTGGACTTATTTTAGGATAATAGCAATATGGAACTCTAATCTCTGACAACCAACAGTAAAAGGGAGTAACAACACGAGAACCACAGAATTTTTTTTTTTATTGTATGTGTATGCATTTTCCTGCTAGAAGTATCTAAGGTATTTATGATTAAAATTAGATGATAAAATAGATTGCTGACATAGGTCCTGAAATTATTTTGAGTTGATCATTTAAAAATCTCTTCTGTAAGCTTTCCATAGACTTTGATTCTAGCTCTGTTCCTGGAAACTGTTCACACCATGTACAAATTTTAAGTGCTGATGTGAATTGTACATATTAAAATGTACATTTTAAGTGCTGATGTGGATAGGACTCGAAGTCTCATTGGTATTTTCTACACAGAGAACATTTATAACACAATCATAGGAACCTTTTCTGTGACTGAAATAGCATGCAGAATTTGAAGGGAAATTATGCTCCAAAAAGAGTGAAATTTCAGCATTTCTTCTAAAGAAAACTAATTATCGCATAGGTTTCAAAGTCCATAAAATACTTAGCTTCAAAGAGAAAATTGAGTTCCTCCAGGTTAAATATTATCATTAGTACCATTAGATACTAAAATTCAATGTAACCATCCCAATACTTCAGGAAAAAAATGGTATTTTAAATGAACAATATAAAATTATTTAAACTTGATGAAGAATACAGTTAAAAGTTAAATAAACAGTAGTCTGTGTATTTAGAGGAAGGGTTTAGAATTTTATTCATTCTGCAGAATTTAGAGCATATTTTTCATTCTTTCCCCGCTTGCAAAAACATATCTAGATTTTAACATCTTTCTGATAAATGGGGTTTTGTATGAAAATTTTATATGTGTCATTATAAATTTAAACTAAAATAATTTAACAGATTATTCAGATGTATTGATTCCTGTATCGTGGCTGAAGTTACATTACAAAATATATGCTGTTTTCCTTTTTCTTTTTTTATTAAAATTGTTTTTACAGATTCAGTCTGGACCTCCCTTTTTTACCTTATAAACAGTATTAAATACTATCTCAAGAATATTTTTTCGCACATTTTCTTGATACTCACCTACAGATACGGGGCTGATTTTGTAAAACTGGCTTTTAAATTAGATCATCATCACAGAAAAAAACTCTTCCACCTGAAGTGTGTTTATTATGTTTGTTATAGCATGATTTCAGACATTAGTTCTTACATTTTTCAGTATGATACCAATTGACAGTGTTTGTTAGCTGTGTCCTTGCCTTTCAGCCTTAATAACATCATATTGTACCAGTGGACTTTTTTCTTTTTTTTCTTTGAAAAAATAGAGATTCACTGAAATGTAAAGTCCTCTTACTTCTATATCTTACAGTATCTCATTGTTACAATTCTTGATAAGTTTTTTGCTCTTTTTTCACTGCACATACTAACTTAATGCATTTTTCAGAATAAAAGTATTGAACCCTTTAGGAAACCACCAAGACAGCAAACTGTTTTAGCCACATTGCTACTATGTTTTTAGTCATGTGCGAAAAATTACTGATAGAAATACAAGCACCAATTTAACACTGTACATGGCTATATCCTTAAATGTAAACTTTTTTGAAGAAGAGGGTTTCTGGCATTAAAGTGCAACATTATAAACTGCCATCACTTCCATCTGCGTGGCAAAGTTGAGGTTTTTTTACATCGTTCAATTCTAAATTCTCTTTCTGAATATGCCCTTTTACTTTCAAAGGCATTACAAATACAAGGGATATTAGATTTTATTTTCAACAGTGTGCCATTTTCCTCCTGCCCACATTCCTGACATGATTTCTATCACTGATTATCACAATAATGCAATTGTATACAGGTAGTCAAGCATAAGATTGATATTATCTCCCCTTGCATACATTTTTCTGCATACATAAAATCAAATTCTTAATGAGATAGAAACTGTATTTGAAAAGATTTGAAATACCAAATAGTTGACTTACTAACTTTTTGCTAAAGATGAAAAGGGTGTTTATTTGTTTGGTTTTTTTTCATTTTATGCCAACCAGTTGTCAATGTCCTGATGGTACTTAATTGCCCTTTTCAGCTTCAGTCAGGACCCTCACCTATTCCCTGTGCCCACCATGCTGGAGGCTCCATTTAAGTTCAGACCTGACCTTAGTTCCACCATACATAGAGGTAGACAGAGTTATTTTCTGCTATCTTGATCCTTGGGTGGACTTGAGTAAGTTCTTTGCCTGATGAATACTTGAAAAAGCACAAAAGGTACTTGTGGGGGCGGGGACTATTTTTGTAGGATGTGAAAGCGGGTAATTTATATTAAGGTTTTTGGAGTAAAGAAAGAATTTTATATCTCTGATTAATCTTTTAGCTTGAGAGCTTGAAATTTATTTTCTTCTACTCTGATTCTACTGTCTTGTCCTGAAGCCTTTATGTTTGAAGTGTTAAATGGATACACCTTTCTCTGGTGATTGCTTCTGAGAACCTTCCTAACTTTGCTTTTCTCATCTTCTATAATGTTGTTAGACTTAGTTAATAGTATAATAACTACTAGCTAATCGGTCATTTGAAATTCAATGGGAGATTATAACTGGATTTTTAGCTGTAGCCAAGCGATGCAGCTGGAAGAAAGAAAACTTTTATGGCTCCGTATTAAGTTATATGGCTCTTGAAGAGTAGGATTCTTGGAAGCAATAAGGAGTGAATGTTCTTGGCAAATTGTGTATCTGAGTAAAATTGTCTTAACTGTAAAGGGTTCACTTTAAAAACATAAGTGAATTACCACCCTGAGTGGGACATACGGATGTGTGTGGCAGCATGTGGGCAATGACAGAAATCAGGCTTTCTGTTGGAATACCACAAAGCTATTTTGAATAGTGCAACACATGGGAAAAGTAACAACCATGTACTCTGTCTTAGCTGTACTCTGTCTTCCCCTCTTTTCTAAGGAGCCATGTGGGCTCAGCAGGGAGTGAATTTTCCTGTTCAGTTCCTTAGCCAACTGACTAATGTATCATAATCTTGCTTGCATGTGGCTTACATGGGCCTACTTAGTCGTCCCACTATCTGTAAATTGTATTTAAAGGCTGATAGATAATAATATGCTCTTAACTAGAGTGTAGCAGTGGTGATGTGTAATATCGCACACAGTGCTCCAAGTAATAGATCATGTTTCTACTTCCTTAAATGTCCACACATAACAGCTATATTGTATGAGTTTGTATTCCATGTGTTCAGTTAACAGTTTTCACCCCCAGATGGCCATTGTTCGTAAGGTTGTCTAATTGCCAGTAATGAATGACACATTTATTCCAGTCAGATGTTTGTATCAAATGACTCTCACTTCCTATTTGTTTATGTTTTAAGGGTGTTTAATGAATAAGTACAGGTAAATGGAATAGAGAATGGAAGAACTGATGTAAGGAGGAATTTCACTGCCTGGTTTAGTTGTCTAGCACATGCAACCTGGTCTCTGCGGCCAGCCCTGGTTCTTCATCAACAGGAAGGGCTTTTCCTGTTGTGTGCTCATGTCAATTGCAGATAATTGCAGCATCCTTACTGCCATTGATGTCAGGTGCTCTGTGGGACTGTGAAGAGCTCATGTGTTTTATAACTCCCAGTCTGGCTGGGACTAACATGAATACTCTTTGCATTTGGTGTAGAGCCTAATGAGATCAGCCACCTCTTTCCCTTGATGATTCTGCTCACTTACTGCCAAGCTGCCTCATTAAGCTGTTCATTGGCAACTTCTCCTTTGTCCCAGAAATCTCCCTCATCTCTCTGGCTATCTAGCTGGTGCTAGGTTTTGGATGTCCAATGAAGACAATTGAACCTTGAGAGTGAATGGTACCCAGGAAAAATGTCATTCTAAATAAGGTGAGAGTCAGAGTCTGTGATGACTGGGGGTATATCAATTATATTTCTGAGGAAAGATGAGGTACATGTCTGAAGGTCTACTTGAGCCAGACAGAGACCCTTTAAAGAAGTAGAAATTGTCATTGCTTACCTTAGCTGGAAAGGTCATATATCTTAGTTTAGCAGTATCTGACCCAGTTATTTTTTCAATAGGCAACAGTTGTACCCAGTATGACAGTGTTGGGCAATATTATATTATTCAGGAAAATAATGTTTCAGATCCAGTCTGCTTTAGACTGATTCTGTTGAGTGGATGAAGAACTGTCTAGAAAATCTTTTTTAGTTGGGCTTGGTGGAGTCACAAGTATTTCCTTTGAATGAAAGCTTGAAGGCAGTGTGATGTGAATATAAATATGAGAGGAAGTAATGCTGTGCCATTCTGCTTACAAGGTCTCTTTTACAACTGTGGTTACTACAAACATGAAGTAGGTCATGACCTTTTGATTTGCTTTTTTGGCCCTGCAATCAAGCGACTGAATAACTTATAAGACTTTAATTTAAACAAACAAAACCCACCTAAACTCAGGTCAGCAATTCAACATAAAGCAGTTCAAATGCAGGTGTTCAGCACACCCACTGTTTTCATTAACCAGAGGAGCAAAGACTGTGCCAAGGTACCAGTGTAGGTTGTTGCAGTTTCATAGCTTACTTCCATGGAATACTGCAGGAACTTTGGGGACACTAGTTATGTCAAATGTTTTTGTAAGCCATATTTATAAAGATTTTTCCCTTCACAATCACATGTTCATCAACTATCTCACCAAATGCCACTACAGAACCCAGAGTGCCTACTTCCATTTTCAAGAATTGTGCAGCATCCTTACTGCCAGTATTGGGAGACATGAAGAGGAGCTGTTAAATTCTGTAGATATATCAATTACACTGAATTTCATTCCATTACAGAACTGTAGTATTGCTTTTAAAAAGGTTGAATGAATCGATTCTAGTAACATAAGTATCTTGGTGTATTGTCAAAACCAAATTAAAATCTTGAAGCTAGGGGCCTGGGTGACATGCTGACAGTCTAGATGAAACCAACCACTGATTCTCAGGCACTTAAAGAATGCAACTACAACTGGTTTGGACATGACACCTTGCCTTGTGTCTCTAAACAAATGCAGTACTAAAAATGTAGACATCCTCATTTTTGGGCACTGCATGTGCTATGATCTCTTCTGTATTGACCACAGTCACTGACCTGCATCAACAGCATTTCCAGTTTTAAGACATTTAAGGAAAGCAAGTTTGGTTGTGGGATAGCTAAAGCAAGCACGGGAGTGTTAGGTTTAGAAGGAAGTTTTGGGTGAAGTGTATAAATCTTGCATTTTGCTAAGCCTGAGAACTGACACAGGTAAAAGCATGACTTCTTTTGCCTTGGTGCTTTTAGATGGCAGACTATCTGTACCAGGTATTTTTCATTTTCACACTCAAATTCCTCAGATGGTATGCTACACCCAAAACATGTCTTTTTCTATCACCTCTTCAGAAGGACCTGTTTGCGCTTACTAAAATGAAAGCTTTGACAAACAAACAAGAAACCAAAACAAGCAAACAAACAAAAAAGCCCCCAAAGGAACACAAAAAAGCCCCCAAAGGAACTCAAAAAAGTAAAAAAAACCAAAAAAACCCAAAAAAATGGTGTATATATATAGATGGCAAACTGGATTTGCGCATCATAGTTCCTCAGGCTGCACTGTAAGATGGCCTTTTCAGGGCCTACACCCCTGAACCACATTTCACTGTGGTTTGTTTTTGATTGTTTCTTCCGTTTTGTAAAATCAAGTCACTTCCGTAGTGGGAAAACAAATATGCCTTTAGAGTTGTCTGCTCTTATCTTGTTAAAGCTCTTAGGAGGGAGATATTATGTTTTATAAAAAATACAAGACCCTCTATTCTTGTTCTTGTTTCTGCTATGTTTTAGTTAGTGCTGTCTCCACGATCTGAATAGGAGTGAGCCTACCATCCTGACAATGTTACTGTTCTACTAAAGTCTAATTTCCAGGCTCTCAGCTCAACTGGCCTGCCTTCTCACAAACTCTCAGAAACAAAATCTTGTGACGTCGTGAGAAGAGCTGGGATACTCTTGGTGCTGAAAATGTCACTACATGCCCTGAGGTGTTTAAACACCAAGTGTTACTTTTCCTGTAGTAGCAACTTCCACAAGGTGCCATCTTTTGCAACTCAAGGCTGACTCAACAGTTGTAGTTATCAAAGGGTAGAGACTGTGAACATAAATTCAAGGAAGTCCTGGTGTATAATCTAATTATATTATCCCTGTAGTCAAGTGAGGTTTGTTTCGCACAATCAGCTGGTTACATTGTATCTGTACATCTTGAGCAAGGAGGAATGGTCAACAGTACTCTATATTCTCCCTAGCTAAAGTGTACTCTTATGCATTATGTGAAATAAAGCTTTACTTTACATTGAGCAATTTGAACTGCACTATATTTCTTTCCGTGAAACACTTGCATAAGAGCATGTAACAGTGGAAAACAGTAAATATTTATCCTTAGTAATGAAATCCCACTGCTACAGTATTTCTGTTGTGACCCAAAGTATTGTTTTATTTAACAGTCTATGTACAAATTACTTTAATTATTGAACTACAACATTTTGTTGTCTTGAAGTAATTTTGACTCCTTCCAGCTCTGATGAATGAAAAACCTCTTCACGCAGGAACATTAACATTTTTCGGCAGCAGAAAGCATTTGAAAATAAGGCAGTAAATCAGTGGCTGAATTCTGACTCCACAATGAATGTGTCCTACTTTTGAAGTTCTGTCCCATACTTATCTGTGCCTGATTTTAATGAACCTATTGTGTTTGCAGGAGAGAGAAGCCTGCTTATCACAGAGCATCACAGAGCAGGCTGCACATGCAGCAACCTCAATCAGACAAAGTTTACCTGCCTGTGTCAGAACTCTTCAAACTCTTCTGTTAAAAGGAAGAAAACTGAGGCAGTGGTGTGAAAGCACACCCAGGACCAGATCTATTTTTAATCTTTTTATCTTTATATTGGTGTGGTTAAATAGAGTGGGCTGAAAGAACCTCAATGACTGACTTTTGTTATACAATAGAATGGCATGAATGGCA
>VXBN01014479.1:0-71055 GCA_013397395.1 Sinosuthora webbiana | reverse complement strand
TTTTTTTTTTTTTTTTGCATTGGGAATGTGAGTCTGTACAGTAAAAATATGAGTCTGTATAGTAAAAATTAGGGACAACATAAAAGATATGTATTTCTTACCCTGCTCAGTACAATTGTAAAGGTGTTTAGCTTTTTTTTTTTTTTAATACCAGAAACACTGATCATGTGGAGAGAAATGTTACCTGATTTTAAATTTTATTTAAATTGTTTCTCTTCATTTGCAGAAAAAAAAAATAAAATTAGAGAATCTTTCAAAATAGGCTTTTTAAATGCTGTTGCTAAAAACCTCTAGGCTTATTTTCCTTTTTATTTTTAATCTTTAGTTGCCACAGAGTTCTCATATAAAAACCAGGGAAGAATGAAATCATTAGAGATGTTTTTGCAAGACAAAACTTTTGTATAATATTACATTGGAAGGAGAAAAAATTTCTCTTGACCAATCTTGGTGTCAGAGTCCTATTGTTATATTTGGCCATGCAAGAGAATGTCATCACCTGTTCTGTCAAGCATGAAAAAGAAATAATATTTTTGAAAGAATGCAGCAAATGGCTGTAAATTTTTGCATTTAATTTACTTGGGTAGGTGGGAAGACATGTATTATCTGTGTAACCATTTGGCAATAGCTGATTCCAGCTAAATGCAGGTGAATTGTAAAATTGTTATCTTGTCTTTTTATCTTTTCACACAGTTGTCCTAATGCTTATCTTACAAATCTGATTTCTTGGTATCATATGTACCAAATCTTTTCTATGCTTTTATTTTTTTGTGAGTACATTTATATAAACAGCACTGAATGCCATTTTGACAGGTCAATACATTGCCAAATATGTATCTTCTTCAATACTTCAATTTCTTTTCTGCATTTGAACAGTTATTCCTCTTGGGAAAAATATGGCTCTGGAAGACTGTTAGACTAAAAGATGAGATGTGAAGGCAGCTTATGGCCACCTGCTGTCAGACAGCATTACACTAACTACAGCTTCTCATTTCCTGTCATGATCACTTGCATCTGTTTTCTTCCCATTTTGGAAACTGAGATTGCTCTGCATGATGAAATACATAATAATCTGGTCAGCTCTGCCCCACATAGTACTGTTTGCTACAGCATGCTGACAACAAAATAAGGAATTGTAAAAGTTTATTTTTTAAATTTCATGCATATAAAAGTTTTCCTTTATTGAATAAACCTTCCCACCTCAACTTCAGTCTCACTTGATAATATTGAGGAGCATCAAAATTCATTTTCACAATATTCACCACATATTCCTCCTTGACTGAGAAGGTAGATGGGGAGTATATTCTAATTTGAGAAACACTTGGTGCTGTTCTCAGGAGTAAACATGTTTGTCTATCCTATAAGTATTCTTCCCTGAATTGGAGTAGAACACTGACTTAAAGGAGCTATTGACAAGCCTCCTCTTCCTATGACAAAGGTGGCGGAGGTATCTTGCAAATAGTTTTGACTGGCCTTGAATAATACATGCTGCTGTGAACAATAAAAAAATTATGTTGTTCAACAAAATTCAATTTCCAGAAGCTGCTGTCTCTGTAGAAGGCTCTTGCTTTGTCTTCTAGAAGTGACATGAACACATTAGTGCTCATAGGAGAACTTATGCTACAAGAGCTTGAATAAGCTCTTCTGTTGTTTGCAACAATGCTGAAAATTTGCACCTTCAGTTTAGAACAGAGCTTCCAATTCCCTCCAGGCTTGGAATATATGCATATGCAAGCATAACCCTTAGAAGAATGTGCTCCTTTTTATGGGTCCAGTTTAGCAAATATCAGAAGAAAAGAAGAATTATGAAAGAAAAGACAAAGCCAACAAGAAGCAGTTCTACTTGTAGTCTAATAGAAGAAGAAGAAAAAGGTATAACTGAATTAAAAATAACAGGTTTTTGACCACTGTTGTCAACAGAATTTAAAATTCTCTGTGGGCTGGCAACTGCTAACTAGCTAAAAGTTACTAAAAATGAAGTAATTTTTTTTATGTCTTAAAGTGTGATGTGAAAAGCATTAACAAAACTTTGGCCTGTTACATCCTTGACACAGATTGTTTGAAAACAGTTTTACCCTGAATATTAGATTTGATTCAATTTCATTTAAATATTAACATCTTTACCACTTACTGTAGCTTTTCTATGGTCTTTATTTTATTGTAGTAGCATGAAAACCTTTGGTTTTCCTAAGGACGTAGAAGACAATTCTACTGCATCCTTATGAGGTTGGACCAATATTGTTAGACAAGGGCAATATCACTAGGAGTTGCTGGAGCCTTAACTGGATTGCTAGACAACCTGTCAAATGCCCTGCTTGTCTTTCCTTAACTTTATTACTTGGATTCTTGTAGTATCTAGAAGTCCTAGTAATGGATCTAATTCCTGCTACAACAGTTCCAGCTGTGCTTCTCTTTTGTACAGTTTCTAACTAAAAATCATTATGGTCTAAATGTGAAAACACATACTTTATTGCCATACATGACATAATGAATGCTAATACAATATATTAGTACAATAAACTCTGATTTCATCATGAGGTAGAATGAGATGAACTTGAATGGTTAAATCTAAACTAAATTATTCCAAGATTTAGAAAAGACAATGTTCCCTTGTGGCTTCAGTAAGAGCTTATTCTTAATAAAGATAGATAATAATGGCTCCATTCTGTTGCCTAAGCATTGTTACAGCTACATTGCAAACAAGGCTCAAAGGTAAAGTGCCAGATCAAATAGAAGCAATAAATGTGTTTTCCTTTAAAAATAAAAATCCCCTGTCATTCATAGCAGTGTTGTGGGATGCCAGACTGAATAGATCTATACTCGTATGCCTGAAGTAATGTGACAGGGTAACTATATTGTTTTCTCAGTGTGTATGAACTTGCATAGATGGTTAGAAGACAGCATTGCCATTGCCATCAGTTACTTAATGTTCACAGGTTTGGGTTTTGCAATTCTGTACATGGTATAATTAGGCAACCTCTGCAATATTCCCAGAAAATTCTAAACCACAAGGTTTCCCTCTTTCCTTATCTTTCAAGATTTCTTTTAACCTGGTTCCTTTCAACTGACTGTTCCATTTTTTATCTACACTCCTCAGAATATGCCTTTCTAACAATATAAATAATAGCATCACCCAAACAGCTCTGCCATAAATAAATTCTTCTTATGCCCTAAAACTTTTTTTTTTTTTTTAGGTGCACCCCAGACTGGCTAATCAAAGTGGCCATGCATTTTAAATAGTCATATATATGAAGGGCATAGACTATGCCAAAATCAAGCTTATTCTCTGCACAGGTCTTATGCACAGGGTTTCCAGTACTGTAGGGTGAATACTCTATGCCCAGCCTTCTGAAGGGTTTTGATGACCTCATGGAGGCAGATTTTTTTTGCAAGCCAGCTCCTTTTTCCTGGGCCCAAGACAGTCTTGTTTCTTATAGAAACAAGTATTTCTCTTCAAATATGGATAAACTATCATGATGAAGTGCTGGGCTTCTGTTTCAATGATATACTTGGAGACAAAGAGCCAGACTGATATGGATGAAGTAGACTTTCACATGATGATCACGCCGGGCCCAGTTCTCTCCTACAGTATAAAATTGTTAAGGGAGTGCTGATACCACAGTTCTGGTTAGGGGAGTGTCTTTGCCACAGGTAACCACATTCATTTGCCTTGTCACCATAGTGAAACATCCTTTCTCTGATCAGTGAGAGTGGTATCTTCTCCTGTTTTGACTTTCCCTCCAGATACTAATATATGTCCATGAATATGACCTGTGAATACTCTTGTGACTCCAACCTTGACTGATACTGAAATACTTAAAATTGTCTCATGCTCTGACTCTGAATCCTCCTGACTTTCAGAAAAATTTGTCAGCTACTAGGTTTAACTAGTTTTAATATTATAAGAGATTTAAACTACCAATATCTCTTTAAGATATTGAGATCTTAATTCCAGTTTTGAGTCTGTTTCTAATATTAACCCAATCATTCCATGACAAGTTTCTGTCTCGATTTCATAGATCTCATTATCCATGAGGATTTGCATTCACTAGTCACCTGACTAGACAGAGTACCTTTAATAAGGCACCTCTTATCTAAAATCTACAGAATTTACCTGGCACAGGAGGATAATTTTTAGGCCCCTGAGATGAATCTACTTGCCCAGTCTTCTCATAGTCAAATAAGATTAATGACATTAATTTGCATTATTATTTATTATTGCTTCTAAAAGAAATACTTATCAGACAAATACTGAAGGAATAATACCCAGTCTAGGACAGGCAATATAGATTATGCCAATGAGTTTAAAGTGCTAATGGCTAGAGCTGTAATTTTAATTAGAGTTTTGAATCTAATTTTTACTTAGAGCTGCTTTTTCTTCCATATCTCTTTCTGCCCCTCTGACAGCAACACCACCACCTCTCATTTGTCAGGAATCAATCTTGGAGCAGTGCCTTCCGGTTGAAAGAGGTTGCTTAGTCTAATTTGCCAAAAGGTATACTTATTACAATGTTATGAAAGGAGAACAGGGTAAAGTGAGTAGAAGTGATAGCAGCAGTGGAATTGTACTAGCAACTGTCTGAAACACTAGTTGTCAATACCTGTGGGAGCTATTTACAGTGTTAATAACTATTCACCCTATTTCATAAGTTGTGACAACTTGAAATCTCTGTTACAGAAGAGAATTTTTTTAGCTCCAGTTATTCTGACTCTTTCAACAACATCTAATTTTTTCCAAATCAAAGTACATGGCCTTCCAAAGGAAGGGAAAGTTTACCTGTGATATACCAGTAGAGACACTCTTTCACCTAGATGCTCTTAAAAATCCCTGATTTCTGCTAAGTAGATTTGCTGTCTTCTCAGTGAAACTCGCTGATTAATTCACCAAGTTTAAGAAAGAACTGTGAGAACAGCTGATCTTGTCTTCATCCCCAAAAATTTGACAGGTTCAAATTTAAAATTGTCTCCTGCCATCCTAGTATCTGGTCATTATTAATGCAGGACATCCTCCTCTATCTGTACATGCAAACATTTCCATAAAGAAAACCAAAACAGAGTTTTCATTGAGCACTGAATGCAACAAGTCATGAAAAGTAAACCAACAAAGCATAGGGTACTGCACTTTGAGGTGTGGAACTGCTTTTTAAAAATAGATATAAGTCCATGATTTGTGAATCATCGTAGTGCCAGGCCAGCAAACAATATCTTTCCACTTGATCAAATTTCTGATTCTCAGTTTTAATTTTAAACAATGCAAATTACTTTGAGGAACTGTTAAAAAGTTAACAGTTAATGGCTAAAAATAATTATCAAAGCTTATCGATTAAAAAGTTCATGTCTTTTTTCTATGACTTAGAATTCAAACTTAGTTATTCAAAAAGTTATTCTTTTTTACACTGTCAGGATAAAAGTCATACAGCACTGCTTTCCAGCTACTTCTGCTAAGAAAATTCCTTCAAGAATTCATGTTTACTCTTTAATAGCAGAGTACTAGTATTGAGATATTAAAACAGAACATTCAGTGAGTGCAGTTTTTCAGAGATATTTTGCAATGGCAGGATACCATTCTGATGGAAGTCTCTTGCATTGCTGATATTCCTCTCTTATTCTTTCTGCTGGAGAAAATCTGCTCCTTTGTCATATTTAACACATAATTACCTTTTTCAGAAAAAACTTGATTGCTATTACAGGCTTCATGCTCTTTTGTCTGACAGCTTCTATTTATGGAACACTCTGGGTGATCTTCATTTTTAGTCATCAGCTAGTGTAGATGTACTCTATGTAGTTCTCTTGAAATTGCCTTCTGACCTAATGATATACAACAGCCTTCACTTCTTACTTTTTGGATCAGTTACACTAATTTCTGTCTCACATCTGTTGTTCTATTTTACTATAAAAGATTTCGTTTTTTTAAGAAGAGTTTGCTCAAATTGTGAATTATACCTATGCAAAAATGTGCACACTATGTAGGAACAGTAGCAAAGATATGACTTTGCCTTTCACAGAAGTAAGCTTAAAATACAATCTGTCAAATCTGAGCAGGATGGTAGGTATGGCCAAAATTTTGAGATCATAATCTAAGGTTAGCATCTCAGAATCTCCTTCCAGCCTTGACATGTTTCATTCTAAACAAGGAGCAATCAAGGATGCTATGACCTTTTCTCTTTTGAAGCCTGAAGAATCTGAAACTGTGTGAATGGTAACATGAAAAAATCTACCCATAAAATGAGAATACTGAAAAGAATTTTCATCTGCAGGTGATATGGAACTGATTAATAAGCTAGTACATTAGGCTTAGTCAGTGGTCTTACATTAGCAAAGTTTAATTTCCTTATCTAGAAGATAATCCAAAGACCTTCTCAGAAAAATGCCCCAGAACATCTGAAAACAAAAAGTCTAGGCTTCCTGTCATTTACCTTTAAAAGACTAGCAGTAGCAATGGGACAATCTTGTAGTGATCCTAGATGGTTCTTTGTCAAAAATCAAAAGGTTAGCTGGAAAATTACAGCTTGCACTAACCTTGAAATAAGTGTTTTAGAAATTTCACCTCCAAGTTTCAATCCAAACCCCAGGAATGTATCTACCAGTTCTAGCTGGAACAATGAAACTTAAAATCTGCAGAAGCAATAGCTATTGTCTGTTGCAATATTTTCCTTCTTCAGTATCCAGAAAAGATTAATATTGTTATAGAACCCATGAATGGATGTCTCTTTCTTTGTTCATTTTCTTTGCATAAAGAGAACAAAATTGTTTATGCCACTGTTCCCAGAAGTAAGGAACTAATCTGCCTGAAGTAGGGGCTTTTGGGGCTACTTCTTTTAGTCAGAAAGATTCCTTGGTCAGGTTCATAACACAGCCTCACAGACATTGAGAGGAAGGTAAAAATAGTGGAAGGTAAAATTACAAAGTCCAATTGCTACCTGTATATATTTCAGTTCTATCCTGCATGCCATTGTACTCTGTGTGCACATACCTCTCTAAAGACATCAGTTTCCTGTGTCCTCTAGGTAGCAGGACAACTCATAGGCAATTTGGAACTACTTATTTTTAAAAGATGTTCATGAACAGAAGGCTGTTGAGATTTGGCATTATGTTCAGTTGCAGTTCTGCTACCACCACTCAGAAAGCATACTGACCAGAAACAATCTCTATTTTCTTTATTTTTATCTGTCCTATCTTTTTCTTACCTTTCTTGGAAACACTGATTCATGCAGAGCCAGGCGTACAGCTGCTTCACACAATCTGAAGAGCACGGCATCATTGACCCAGCCACTGACACCTCCCACATGGCACTATGTGACCCACTTTGGGATACCTAGAAGTCATTACAGAGGTTATATGGAGTGTTTTTCCAGATGTTATCTCAGTGTGCCACATGATGCATATGGTCTTATCCATGCAAAATATCATGACACTGCATCTATGTTTTCAAAGTAAATGTCTACCTTTGAGCTGTATCACTTGTAGATATGGTGACTTGAAATTTTACCACTTGCAAAATTGTAATTTGTAAAAACTTGTTGCTTTTACCCATCTCTTTCCCTGAATTGCTCAGTCCCACTGCAGGAAGTTGTTGCCTAACCACTTCTCCATAAGCCAAAATACTGTGCATGTGTCTCAGGAAAGGAATCCCATCAAATCTGTCAATGGGCAAATGGGTAAAGTTGCTCTGGATCTCAGTTTCACAGAAACACAGAGATTTTTTTTGGAAGTGAATGTAGACTGAATATAGATACCTTTATTTAGCCAACGAAATCAGTCATTAAATATCCTTAAGATCTTGCCTCAAAGTTTGCTGTTTCGTAATTAGATAGCATTTTCATCTTTCCTGCTTTCTTTAAATGTTGCTTGGAATAGTTCATGTGTGAACCAACTTAAGAGAAAATCTTCAAGAATGTATTTGAATTTTTTTTATCTTCTTTATATTTTAAATGCATTAATTTTTTTACATAATTTGTACTAAATTAAAATGTTTGAATAAGTTCTCATGGCAGAATGAAACATTTAGAATCACTTGAAATCAGCTTCTTTTAGAATTTAAATTCAGGGAAAGTTTATACACTTAAGCAAGTGTCTATCATGATTTAAAGGAAGTAAAATGTTGTGCTGTTCTTAAAAATGCAGCATTTGGTTCTTGTTGAAAAGATTTCCTACTAGTTCAGTTAATATCATTATACTTTATGGCTTCCACAATTTATCTCTCTCCTGCTATTAAACTGATTAAAAATAAATACCTTTAACACAGAGACAATAAAAAAGATGATAGGCTGAGTTATTTTCCCATTATTTTTTGGTGGGTAAGACACATCAAGTTCATTACATAAAGGAGGATGGGGAAGGTTGAAGTATGCTTAAGATGTTAATTTGTTCAGATGTCATGAATGTCTAGTGTTAAAGAAAATAAACCCGGATTTTTAAAAGTCAAACCAAAAAGCAGAATAGTCTTTTGGTTCAAAAATGAATTATGTGGGGTAAGTGCAGTACAGGGATAGTGTGAAAAGCTTTACCAAACACTCTTTTCTGAACACTGTAAAAAAATAGATATTTTCCTCTGAAAGCTGATAGATATATGTAAAATGAAATTTTGTAACAACAGCATTCCATTTAAGTAAATGGAAGAAACCAAGGATGGATTTGGGGGAGTAGTAATGAGTTTTAGGAATTACGAGCGGGGCTGGAGTTGCACCATCCTTCACAGCATTTTCCATAACTACATTTCCCTTCTCTGCTAGAGGAGATCCCAAAAACCTTTTCTTCCAAGGACACAAAAGTATTGTGGGGAAGTATACATTTTTTCATGTCATCCTTTAATGAACATCCTTTATTATGTTTATTGAGAAACATCTGCATATCTTGTCCATTTATCAAGAAAGTTAGAAATTGATTTTGGAGGTAATGGAAGTTCAGGTGCTGCTTTGTGATCTCTGACTGAGACAGAGCATTGCCAATAGCCACACTATGATGTCCTTTAGACCATGTATAGCTATGCTTTCAAAGGTCAGAGTAACAGGAAGATTCTTGTCAGAGGAAAAACAAAACCAAACACAAACCTCAGCCTTTTGCACCACCCAACACCTGTCCCTTCCTCTTAATCCCAGCATTTCTTCCTCATAATTTCTCATGCTACTCTCACATCTTGTTACTATGTTGCTTCTTCCCCCAAAACTGGATGGGGATCCGCACACCCCCTTAGTCCTGTTGTTCACTTGCAGCACAGCACAACTTGTAGAAACATCTGTGCTGCCCAGGGCTTATGGCAAGGTAAGGAAATACCAGCGATATACTATGTAGAAACAAACAGTTCTCCTGCTACTTGGATCTTCAGCTCACCAGGAGGATGCTGGTAGCTGCATGTTTTCTTTTTTAAAACTGCTGCCTTCCATAGCAGCTGATCCCACAGGAGTGTACTGGTTATCCCACACCTTCAGGTGCAGGTGTCTAGAAGGGAAGAGACTTCCTTCAGATGCACATTCATTATTGTTCACAATTTGTATTGCTCAGCAAAGACCTTGGCTGTGTCAAAATGCATTGCTCACTTTTTGCAAAAGCTGCCTGCTATTTTTCTCTGCAGACTGCAACCATTCCCAGACCTCCACAGAATAATCTGAACTTTACTTTCCAGTGTCAGCCAGGGCTGGCTGAATGCCACCAGTCAAGCACATCCTTGCCCTGGATTGTGTCCCCTCCTGGTTGCCAAAGCTCAGCATAGCTCTATTCTGGACAGGTACTCCAGTCTGCCACTTCTGCAGAGCAGGAAAGTAGAACCAGACCCCAATGCTGAACTCTGAAACATCTTTCTTTGTTGCATTCATTTTGAAGAGGCCAGTTATTGATGTTCTCACTTTCTTCATTCTGCAGCAAAAGTTTGAGATCACTTTAAATTTAGAAGTGACTTTTTATTGTATAGACTGGTCAGGAATTGCTCTGTCTTTCCACTATTCAAAGGATTTATTATTCGTAAGTCTTTGTAATTTTTTTTCTCTGCACAATCTAAATTCTTTTTGAGCTTTGTTTTTCTGAAAGCAAATCAAAAGATAATGTGGAGATAATTGCCTTGAAATCTAGGTCTGACATCTATTGAATTACACTTGCAACATTCAAAACCAGCAACAAGCTCGGTGCATTTTGTAGCATGTTTATTTTTCTTGTTTCTCTAACATCAAATGTCCTATTTCATTATTTGTCTTTTTACAACTATTTTTTTAACAAAATGAATATTTCTACTTTTCAGTGTCAAATATATGAGCCCTTTTTACCACTGTTATGCGACATTAAACATTTTCCAATCATAATTTTCATTAATAGCCCAAACTTAATTAAAAAAAAGAAATTTACTCTTACACTAAAATATTTAAGGCTATTAACTGAAATATAGGCAACAAATTTAACATAATAGCATTGGTTTTCACATTAGCACAAAGTTGTTTATACACTATAATAAATATATGAATTTTATGTCTATATATCAACCTGATTAAATTAACTCTTGATTATGCATTTCTGAAGTTATGAAAATAACTCGAAAAGGCAAGACTGTGACTATAGACATTAGTTACTAAAAAATTTGTAACTCATAAGTCCATGCTCTGACACATGGGTGATTTTCTTCAAATGAAATGCACTGTGTTCCACCACAGTCTCCCTCTCTGAGAGACTAATGCCACTTCCCTTCACCTCTCATGAATATATACCCTCCACCCTATCCTGGGGACAGATATGTGCAGCACTGCAAGAAGCATGTAGCTGGCACCCTGTGGCTGCCCACTTATCCTGTTTGAAGATAACTGTCCTTTAGGGCTCTCTTCCCTCACTGGGTTTTTCAGAAGTCTGTGCATGCCCCTGAGCCTTTGTTGTTTGATCCCTAATGAATATTCTCTAGATATTTTATGTGAGATAACTTTAGTTTAGCTTCTTCATTTCTAAAGTAAAATACAGATTTATGTCCTCAAATATATTGTGTTCTGAAATATATTCTGAATAATCAGGAAATTTCTTTCTTAATTTCATCAAACTTTTCCCACACTTTTTTTGGGTATCATATTGTCTTGGTTTGGAAAAGACAGGTGTCTGTCAGGGAAAAAAGCTAGAGCTTCCCTTGGAATGGAGAATGTAAACCCCTTCCCTCCAAATTATTGTAATTTTGTAGGTAAGGGCCTTCAGGCAATGATTTGGGAATAGGAATAATAGTTCTTTACTAGGAATATTAAAAAACACAAACGTAATAAAACAAACAAACAAACAAACAATCAAAAAAAATCCTAGAAACACTGACAGAGTCAGAATATGACCTGAAACCCTGGTCAAGGTGTTGGGAGTAGTCCAAATAAATCCTCCTGGACTTACAGATGGGGTTCTGTTGGAGTGGAGATGATCCTGTGGCAGGGTCCAGTGGTGGCAAGATGGGTCTGGTCTTTCCTCTGGGAATCCAGTGGAAAACAAGCTGTCCTGTTGTAAAAGCTGAATTTCAGCTTTTATCTAGGTAGGAATGGTTGGCTCCTCCCACTGGGTGAAGCACCTCACAATGGGTTGATGTAATGTCATCAGTCATGTGGTGAACTTTAATTTCCCATTAACAGAAGATATCCCCCGGAGGGGGGATGGGATGTGGAAGAGATAAGGAACATTGCTCCACCTTGTTTTAACAGCTGCCCCATTACCAGAAGGTGCCTGCCCTCTTCCCCCTGGATTTAAAAGAAAAAAAAAATCTCTTCAACTGGTTTCAACAGATTGGGTATTAGAATACATGCTTTTAGTTATATATTGCAACCCAAGACACATATTGAGTAAAATCCAATAGATATTACTGTTTTGAAGCATTAAATATTTGTTGAATAAGATCAATTAATATCTTTCTTCTCTCATATTAATAATAATTTAATGTTTCTGACACTTTCTTGCATTACATTTATTTCTTTCTTGTAAAAAAAAAACAGAATGGAAAAGCATCTTCCCTTTGTAACTAACCTGGATCAGAGAGGAGAGTGTTACTTCTGCAGTACGAAGTGATTCCTTTCCTTTTTTTGCACACCAAAATTGTAATTGCCTTTGGTTGTGCTATTAGATGCACATTAGATGTGCTATGATGGTAAGCTACATACATGTAAAAACAGTGGTCTGATGTCTCTCTGCATATATCACAATTAATGAGATACAACAGGAGTATTTAACTTAGCAGTAGTTAGTTGGATTTTACCACCAAGAATCTGAATAAGGCTGAGAGCATTTTAACAGCTTCCTTCCATCCCCAGCAAACACAAAGTCTGATTCCCTATAAACAGCAGCTATGACTTTAAATATTTTTTTAGATATCTTTGTAAAATCATATTCTCATAAATAAGTAAATCTTCTAAGGCATTAACTGAGAGTAAATTGCAAAATTAGCATTTATTCCCTACTAGCTAATTCTGTCAAACTATTTTAGAAACATCAAATAAAAAAAAAGTTTCAAGCATTGAAAATTCATAATTTTACTGTATGCTTTGAAATACTGAAGACAGCTCTAACCAAATATCTGTTTTTGTCAGAAATTGTAAAGATGGATACCCATATATATGTAGTTTCCCAGGGTAATTCCAGTAGTATTTTTGAAAAGTATTCATGTTGATCCTGTTGCCTGTAGAGGCTAAATTTGTCTTTGCAAATAGACAGTTGGTTTTCAAAAATGGGATTTTGATAATGAGCCTTGTCTTTGTCATGTAAAGATTAAATGTAAAATTACTTTTTTTACATTTAGGAGATCCTGAAAATCAGAAGCCTTTCCCATGTTGGAAAGAAGGTCTTGATGTAACTGAGAATTCAGTTTATTTTTCAGTAGAAAATGTAGTTTGAGGTGATTAAAGGCTGCAGTCTAATTCCTTGATGGGGGTCTAATAAAGATCATTGCTAATAGTGGTGTGGTTGTATTTATTTCATACAGCGCTATACACAGCTCAAAAGAACATTTTGTTTAGATGTGGAGTTGTTGTTTGCTCTACCTAATTCCTTTATCCAGACTCATTCCTAGCTGCTTTTTGTGATTAATTTCCTTTCTTTCTCAACCTTCTCTTTTCCCTTTTCACTTTGCTTTTTCTTCTTTAGTCTCCAGATTTTTTCCCTGTTTTAAGAACTCTTTTTTTGTTGGTTTTTTTTTATTAGTCTACATAGGTCCATACTATAGATCTGGGCAGGTACTGTATTATAGCCTTTTTCATCTCTCAAGAGATCACTATATTTTTCACATGTGCTCACAGATGAACCATTATCTTATCTACTACATTGTGAGGGTTTGAAAGTAAACCAGAGGGGGAAATGAATTGCACACAAACACCTTGTGAGATATTTCAGGTCAGCGTTAAAATTTATTAGAAGAATAATAATACAGAAATAATACAATAATACAGAAAAACTGGCTTAAGCCCACAAAGTCAGAGTACACTCTCTTGCTCAGGGAGGTTGTCACAGTCTGATTTAGCAGTGGTTGCAGTCTTGTTGAAAGCAGTGGTCCTGTGGAAGGTCTGGTTCTCCTCTGAGTTAATGGAGTGCTGTTGGTTGTGGTGGTTCAAGTTCCCCAAACCTCAAGATTATATATGCTCAGATTCAGGCAGGAATGCTCAGTACCTCCCCCCAGGTCAGGGAGTTTCACAGTGGAATGATGTAATCCTGTAATTATCATAAGATATTTTTGGAGTCCTTGATGGTTGTTGCAGCTGATTGTTACGTTGGTGCTGTTGAGCCATTATGACCCATTAGCAGAGATGACCTCGTTCTGGTTATTTCTTCTCCCTAATCGCTGCTCAAGTAGAGACATAGGCTTAGTGATTCATGGATAACCAGAGGCTTCATGGAACACTCTTGACAAGACATTACACAGAGTTTATCATAATAGGGCCAGGTATGACATGTCCTGGTCCTCCATGGCACCCGAATCCTGGCAGGCTATCTTAATTTTTTCAATAGTCATAAAGGATAGATAAAGCTCTCTTATTTCCCATCCGTGCATCCCATCTGCAATGGGTGAAATAGAGACAGAACTATGTTATTCCCTAAATTTCTAAATTTTTTGGGAAGGAACTGGAGAATGTCCTCTGCTGATAGACCATCTACAATAACAAGAGCAGCTCTCTGTAACTAGTAACAAATATTTGGCAATGGAAAATTCCCTGAGCTGTCATTCTCTCGAACTGCTCCAAGGTTCCATTTCACAGAAAGATAATTGGACTGCTCTGACATCAATGTTGGAGTTGACCTAACATGTGCAGACTGCGAATATCAAGGAGTTCATGTTTATGGAGTGAATTCTTGTTGTCATTTTATTTAGCAATGTTTGAAGCTGTAAATCATCTTTCAGTAGATCATTCATGTCAACTCAGTCTTTTTAATATGTTAAATAGCCTGCTGTACCTTTTGTACATACTCAATTTGGATTATGACTATTGTACAAGACTAGTAGACAATGTCTTGTACCAGAACTTATCATGTTAGCTTGGCATTTTGGCATTTCTGATGTCACTTTCTTTCAAGTGCATTCAGCTCTTTCTTATGTAAACAAGAGTTTTAAAGTGCAAATTAGATGCAAAAATTAAGTATATTTGTTGCTGAAGAGGACTGCACATCAGTACTGGAGCTGTAAATTTCTTGTTTTGAAGCAGAGATTTGTTGGTTTTCCTTGCTAGATATGGTCCAAGAGGTGTATAATTGATTTGGTTTCTTGTCATCACAAATTGATTTTTAGAACCACATTTTGAGGAATCACAAAAATATTCTAGAGTTTTTTGCTCCTGTGCTACTCGTTATATGCCCATAAAATAATTTGTTTATTATAGAGGAGAATGCTTGTTCTTACACACAAAATTAGTTGCCAATCTGAGACAACTGTGTTTACTTTTGGAATAAAAGATTTTTTGTGTATATTTACAGATATAAATAAAAGATTTTTCATCTTTTTTGATGATACTTTTAATAGGAATTTTTCAAGTTATTTCTCTGGACAGGAACTGTTTCTCTTTTATACATATGTGTTCTCTACAGTAATTAAAAAAAAAAAACTTTTTGGAGCCTTTAAACACACTGTACAAATTTCCCATGTCCCAGTTTGTAAACATATTCCAGCTGTTTTTACTGATCCCAAACCATAATTTTCTATTTTTAACGTGGAGAAAATTCTGTTTATACTGTTCATGGTTATATATTGGGTTTGCATAGCAAGAATTTGGTGGGGGGGGAGCTACAAAGGTGTCTTCTGTGAGAAGTTGTCAGAAGCTTCCCTCACATCTAACAAAGTCAAAGTCAGATAGTTTCAAGATAGACACACCACTGTCCAAGGCTGAGTGGCAGCACCTCATATATTTAGAGAAGTGGAAAAAAATCCTGCGCAACTGCAGCTGGAGAGAAGATTAGGAGTATGTGAGAAAAAAAAGCCCTGCAGGTACCAAGGTGAGTGAAGAATGATGGAGAGGAGGTACTCCAGGTGCTAGAGCAGAGATTCCCCTGCAGCCTGTGAGGAAGACCATAGTGAGGCAGGCTGTGTCCCTGCAGACCATGGAGGTTCATGGTGGACATACACCTGCAGCCCATCCCATGCTAGAACAGCTGTGACCCAGTTGGAAACCTGTGCTGGAACAGACTCCTGTATGGATGTGTTGATGTAGACAGGAACTAAGGCTGGAGCAGGTTTGCTGGCAGGACTCATGATGCCATGGAGGTTCCATGCTGGAGCAGCCTGTATCTGAAGGCCTGCAACCTGTGGAAGAGGTCTTACACTGAAGAAGTTCATGAAGAAATGTAGCTCATGAGAAAAAAAAATTATGTTGGAGAAGTTAGTAGAGAACTCTTTCCTGTTTGAGGGGCACCAGGCAGGAACAGAGGAAGAGTGAGAAGTCCTCCCCCTGAAGAAGAGGGAGTGGCACAGACAACATATGATGAACTGACTGCATCCTCCTGTGCCACTGTGGGAGATGATGGAGAGAAAACTAGGGGTAAAATTGAGCCAGGCAGAAGGGAGCTTGCTTTGCCATCTATATTGCCACCCTGTGCTCTGAGCCAGCTTTCTCACTGACTAAGCATCTGTATGTGCCCTGTTGATGTTCCTCTGCTTTCACTCTACTACAGATATGGCTCATTCCTAGTGCCCTACGATCCTTCTACAGTTAACAGTATAAGATAATCAAGAAATAATCCAACCTCCTCAAATACATCATTCTTTTTCTAGTCACTGTTAGAACTAAATCCAAAATAAGAGCTGAAAATGTCTGTGGCTGAGATTTTTACAACAGTGGGCAAGCACCATTTTCACCCAGGACACTCCATTCCACTGACACCTTTGCAGCAGCATCATTCAATCCAGCTAAATGGGGACAGGCTTGGTATCGCTCATACAAGAGGCTGCACATACTTTATCAACATGGGATTCATTAGAAGAGAAAGGTATTTGGTGTTGAAACTGCTGGAGCATAGATGCCTAAAATCTGGTACTGAATGAGTTTTGATGACACCAGAGTTCTACAAAAACAGTAATATTGGGCACAGAATTAACTCTAAATCTGTCAATTTTTTCTTCTCTTGTGGTCTCAGCTTGGGTTGAAGTATACTCTTTTTGATATGACTTATTAACCTATTAGATCCTTCTTGTCTTCTAAACATATGAAATTAGATTGCAAGTAAAATACACCTCTAAAACCTCAGCATTTTAGAAGCAGTGGTTTATCTTCTTCCTCAGAACAAGAATAACACGTCAGCTCTGTACCCTGAAGCAGTACAGGGCTCTGTGTCAGATTCTATTCCATGAAGGTTCAGGAGTTCCTCGGAAGATTAAATAGCCTATCTTCTTTAGGGTTCCTCTGGGACACTGCATTTTCATCTGCTCCTGAAGCTCACCACCAATTCATTTCCTCCTTTTGCCTTAAAAAGTTTCTGAAAATGTGCCATTCTTAGCAGATTTTTCTAATGTCCTTCCCTACATTCCATGTACTCATCCTTCAAGACATTGCATATACCTTCTCCACAGGAAGCTGGCCCTGTTTTAGCAGGGAAGCTAGCATACTTTAATACTTTTTTTTACACCTTCTGACATTTTATATGTGTGTCACTGTGGGTCTAATTCCTCCTTCCATTCGGCCCTGAAAAAAGTAGGTGGCCCCCCCATTGGATTTAATGATGTCTGTGATTGTTTGTGAATAAAGACTCTCTTGGTGGCAGCCATCAGCACTACTAGTGTGACAGGCTGTCATCCCCCATGTAGGTGTCACTGTGTCTTACAGCAATCCAGAATGGCTGTGTTCTGAACCCATTATACTGTTGTGCTCAGAGGGACCAGATTTCTCAGCAAGAGCCTTGAAGTTATTTAGCAACCTTAATTTATTCAAATTCTCATATTCACTTTCATCTACTACATAAATTTTAATTCTTAGCTGGAAATAATACTGATAAGTAAATATTAGCAAATTTTACTTTTAACTGAGATGTTCTGATATGATGCTGGATTTCACATCTTTGCTGTACTCAGTGCAGTCAATAAAAAGGACTATGGAATTTGTAATGATACTTACAAATCATCTTAGGGTTTTATTTGTAATGGCACTGCCAAAAGTGAAAGAGCTTGTAACTCACTAGCTTTCACTTTATAAGGTCTCAGCTGTTGTGCTGTTTTTCACACAGAAGTGAAGTCCAGTTCCCTCTGCCCCTTGACTAAGAGTTGGTCACTGGCCATGAATTTGCCTCTGCACTCTGGCTGTGTGAAATGGTCAGAGGAACAAACACAGTGCTCTGCTTCACCTCTTGGGGAAAGATGAAAATAGCAGGCGGGTGTCCCAGCAGAGCTAAAGACAAAGCCCAGCTTAGCTTCCTGGTTACAGAAAACTGAAAGCTTACAGAGAAACAAAATGAAATGAAATTAGATTAAATGAAACTACTTTAGCACTCGCATGTCTTTTTAGCT
This sequence comes from Sinosuthora webbiana, assembly GCA_013397395.1. Classification (NCBI taxonomy): domain Eukaryota; kingdom Metazoa; phylum Chordata; class Aves; order Passeriformes; family Sylviidae; genus Sinosuthora; species Sinosuthora webbiana. Next base: position 53,147 of record VXBN01014479.1, on the reverse strand, counting down.
AAGGAATTCTGATATCTAGTAAATAGCATAGGAGATGTTTAAATTTTCTACAACATCAGGAAGGACCCTACTATTCACTTGAAACATGCTTTTTCTTATATGCTGAACCACTAATCTTGCCTGTGTTCACAAACCTGTTTCCTGAAATTCTCTTATTCTAAGCATTACTTTTAATAGAATACTGGAATTATTTAGAAACATATTTTATTTGAGCTAGCTCTACTTTTGCGTCTTTCACATGACTTTTGTTCTTGCTGATGCTACTTCAACCTAGGGAAAATGAACTTTTTTCTTCCAACTGTTTGAAGTTCTGACAATGGGCCTAATCTTACTTATAATTTAATTGCTATCACAGTCATTGCTTACAGTGGAAATTTTACTTTTGGCTAGTCAATATCCTTGATCTTTCATAGTTTTCAACTGCCTGTTCTTTTGTGTTGTGTTAGATGTGTGTGGTTCTGATTGGGTGGTATATTTACCAGTAATAGCACATTTATTGTTCCATGAAGCATTTACAATTGTACTTCTTTCAAAAGAAACACTCCTTTTATTTTTCTGAAATCCCTATATTGTCTGACAATTTCCATGCAGTTGATTCTGAATGGCAGGAACAATAGCAGTGCATGCTTCATAATTTTTAGCTGAAACAAAATCACAGTGGCTGAGAAAAGTAATGAAATTCACTCCTTTCATGGTCATCTGTGAATATTCTCAATTTCCTTGTGAGGACATAATGCTTCCCTTGAATATTAATACACATTTGATTCTGCCATGCAGTTTTGGATTCAGATTCCTGAAGTAAGTTGTTAAACCAGCTATAGAAAACCCTATAAAAGAGTGCCAGAAGTAAATTTGAGGTAACAAAAATGTTACCCTACCTGCTTTTTTCCCCACATTGTTCAAATGTTTGGAGAAAATAATTGCTTCTTACTCTTGGGCATTGAGAACTTTGTCAGTCCCTGCCCATTCTGCTTCTCTCTCTCTCTTCTCACAGGTGCAGCACCAATGCTTCTCACTGGATTCTGTGAAGGAAAGTTTTGTGCCAGAGAATTAACTGTTTACAAGCTCCATAACCATTCTGCATGTTAAATTTAATGAAGAGTCAGAAAATACTACGGGGATCACTTGATGGATTATTGTCCTAAGTAGTAAACAGCATCTGAAAAGAATTCAAGCAACAAAAAAAAGGGTAGAACTTTCTCTTTTCCCATTACAGCTGTAAATTTGCCATGGCAACCCTCATCACCTCCACAGATTAACATTTCTTTACCGGAGCTGTTCCCAGACTACATCTACTATCCAGGCAGATTATCTGCCAAGTCAGAGGTCTAGCTTTTGCACTATCTCTTGCTGGTGACATACCTATGTAGCACAGCTACCATGATTGCAGTATTCCAAAGAATCCATACTGTCAGTCTTTCCACACAGTGGATTTTTTGTTTGTTTGTTGTTGTTGTTCTTGATTTTTTTTACTTTTTAAAATTAAATAATTTTAAAATTAATTGTAATTCTTTTTCCACTTATTTACTTCTTAGAACCTTGGTCCTTTGAGCTTTTAATGTCCATTGTACAGTTACCACCCCCTGAGTAGTGTATGACAGTATCTCCTGATGTGATACAGCTTTTCTACCACTGTTGTAACCACTCCAGGGCTTGGTTTATAAATATTTTCCTGCTGATTTTTCATAATGAGTTAATTCTCATGGCAATAAAATTCTTTCTCAGTGGAAATTTTGAAAACAAGGAATGGAAGAAAATTTGAGTCCATATGAAGTCCACTGAGATATGCAAAATCTTCATGCTTTTATATCCAATATTTTAGAATAGTGCTTTAAAAAAAAAAAAAAAGTTTTCTTGAATGAGAAGTTTAAAAGACTTTTTTTTCTTAGTTAATTTTATTTTGTTTGGTTCACAGAGACCATCTTGAAACCTCTGTCTCTTGAACTGCTGAGAATTCAAACTGAGAAGTCTGGCCACCATGAAGAGATTCTTTCACATTCATGTCTAATATGCTTTAAATTTCACATGATGCCTGCTGCCAATAAAGTGTATCTTTCTCATCTAAAAGTAACAAAAGTACAAAACCAGCTTTAAAATCTATATAGAGGGCTAGTTATGCATGTGCATTTTAAAAAATGTCTACCAAATCAGGAACTTCTATTTTCTCTGTGTATTATCTTTAAAATTTAAGTATATAATCAAGTTTATTTTTACTGCATCTTTGGCAGAATGTTCAACAGTTCTGATGTAATTAATTTCAAACAAACTACAGTTTAATGCTATAGTTTTTGATGACTTCTAGAATGTAATTTTTAGGTCATAAAGCATTCTTAGTATGACAAAATAATAAGGCTGAAGCATTGAGGACTTCTGTTGATCTCTCTTTAGGTTTGTAACAATGCCATGATATTTTATGTCAATATTGGTGCACTTGCTTTTGTTTATCTTACCTGACATGAGAATGATAGTGATGTATTCCAATATGGTTAATTCATAGTCTCATCACTCTGAAATCAGAATCAGTCTCACTTTTTTGATCTCAGACAATCTTTCTGGAGCATTTATCACAAAACTACTTTTTTCTTGTGTGCTATTTCCACCTTTTCTCTGGCACAAACTAATGTGTATATTACATGGTTGTCTATTCTTAAATATTATTAATAGCTGGTTATCAACAGCTAAAAGCTACATGCTGAGCCATAAATAAAAGTCTGGCGCTTTATTATTGCTGCAAAGAAATAAGCAGCTGGAAGTGATAAACTAAATGCTTTTGGAGAAAAATAACTGCTTACTAGTTCACTATATATTGCTACAAGATGTTCTGCATAGCTTTATTTATTTGAAGATAAATGCCCTATTCTGAGAAGCTCTAGGATTCTGTAGATACAAATGATCTCTCTATCTGGAAAGTTATTTCTAGCTGCTACTTCATATTATTTTCTAGTAAACTGTTTTGTGGCAGCTAGGACTGGTTTGTCCTTGGATGCCAGTGATTTTAGGGTGAAATCTCTCCTTATTACTTTGGTTGGCAGGATGAAGTCTGACACTTTATAGAAGTGTGATATTTCCTATGAGAAAAAAGTGAAGAAATGCAAGAGATGGAAAATGGCTAAAGCTTATATCCTATCTCCCTTTCTGGTAGGCAAAAGTAACACTCTGGGTAGGTGCAAGGTAAGAAAGAGAACCTCATCTCTGTACCACCCAGAACTCTGAAATAATCTATTTCCTTTTTGCAGGCAAAAGGAGTAAAAATGTGCCCCTCTTGGAGCTACCAGACTCTTTTGTATCTCCTTGTAGGCATTTTATTTTTCTACTTGAACAGCCTAATAGAAGAGTATAGCCTGCTGCTAACTTGTTAGTTTGTTCTCAAGTAGATATTTATTGTGTGTTTTGTGATTGTTTATTAGTGGCATAATATTAAGGCAGGACATAGAGGCTTTCTTGCACTTCTGTGGCAGCTGCTCGAGATTATGATGTTCAACAAATTAAATGTGCAATATGAGAAATGCCTCTTCAGAGGGTGTTTCTGCAAACCTGAGAAATTATGCAGCTGTTGCACTTACTTCCAAATATGCCCTCAGAGATTAAATCTACCCTCTGTTTTTCCTAGAAACACCATTTCCTTGTTAGCAACAATTCCGCTTCTTCAATTATTCAATGTTTCTTTACTGGAATCCTAATTATAGAATCATTAAATGGTTGGATTTCAACAAACAAGGACACCTTTCACTAGACCAGGTTTCTCAAAGCCTCATCCAACCTTGCCTTGACTTCCAGAGATGGGGTGTCCATAACATCCCTAGGCAATGACAGCTCTACTGTTCCCTGTTCAGGGTGGCTTGTGGCCTGAGATGAGTGGATCACTTTGCTTTGAAGCAAACAACAGTGATCTTGAGTTGTAGGGTGGTATTTTGGCTCCAGTAAACATTACCTTTAAAGGATATTTCACACTTCTACTTCTTAGAAGAATTGTCTGCTTAGGTGATAACTCAGAAAGCTAAGATAAACCAAAATTTATATTGGATTTTCACAGCTGTGTATGTAAGTGAATACAGAAAAACGTTTTAATAAAGGGTTTGTGTGATTTATCTTCAGTTTCTAGGGAGTGCTCAGCCTCAAGTTCAAGGTTTCTCAAACACCACAAAGAAGATCACAAAGATATTCTATTCACCTTCATTTGAATTTTAAATGATTATTTTTTAAACAAACTTCTTCAGTGTTTCTGACTCTCCAAAAAGCTGCTGATATTTCAGTCCCATCTTGCATAACACATACCAATTATCACTGCACGTGTATTAGTCCTTTCCATGAGCCATGGCCAGCACTAGTGCCCCTTGTCATGTTTGGCACAACCTGCTCTGTTCTCCCATGTTGCCCTGTGCCAGTAACAAGCCATCAGGTTCATACTGAGTTTGCACTGCCTTGGGACTGAAGGTTGCCAGGTGTGCTCTGCCTGAACCTTCCACTGAATTGCCTGCAGCTTTTTTTGTTGTTGTTGTTGTTGTTTTGGTTTTGTTTGTTTGTTTGTTTTTTGTTTACTCGTTGCTGCTGCAACACCAATTTTCTAATTGACTAATTCTAATTTTCTAATTGGCTAACATAATTCACTTCTTTCTTGTCTTCATAGGGTGCTGCCATGGTTTTGTGGTGCAACACTGAGAGGTACAGATCTGGTGCAATGGTGGAGCCTTTCAAGCAGGGACAGAGGACACCACACAGGAAGCACACATGTGGAATGGTCGAGGTGGCACTTGGGACCACAGAGATGTAAAAAAGGACAAATAGTCAGCTTAAAGAGATGTAGATCTGGACAAAACTGGTTTGGGGATTTTTTTGTTCTTTGGGAGAACAAAGTAACAGTATTGGAACATGATATACCTGAAAGGCACTATATATACTAAATTTAGACATAACATGGAGCTGCAGGTCAGTGAGATGAAAGCAAGGTGGTAAAGCATAAAGCATCTTAGCAAAGATAGAAAGGAATCCAAGCAGTTGGCAGAGTGGGGAAGAAATCACCAACCTGAATGTGACATTCCTCCCAGTGTAAGACTCTAGGCACCAACAACTCACCATAAACCCAATGTCAAAATGAGAAAAAAGCCACCATCACAACTCATTGATGGGAGCCTGATGTTTATTGTAAGTTCTTGTCATGCTGAAAAAAGATGTGTGTCAGGAACTCTTATATTTCATTTTACAGTTGCCTTAACTCTGGCAACAAGCCCACTGCTTAGACTCAAAACATCTTGGCTACCAACCCCTTAAATTCTTAAAATACACTTCCATAAGAGTGTTGGATCCTACCCAAACTCGTTAAGAAGTCAAAAATAAGCTAGTAATCCATTATCAAACATCTTTCTTCTGCTATTAATTGGTAATGAGTACTACCATACTTGTATTATTTTTCTAACAAGCATAAAAATAAGTTTTCTTTCAATATTCTTTAGCCAGAGATATTTTTTAAAGTTTTTTAAAAAATCTGGTTTTCAGTTGTTAACTCAATCTACATTAAAATGACAATCTCTATACTACAATCTCTGCATTAATACTGTCAAGAGTACCTAGAATAGACCAGAATATTACTACTGATCAATTGTTTTTCTTTTTTTCCCTAAGCATCCTAATAAAACTGATGTGACCATGATTGAAAAAAAGGTAAGGACAGGGTTTTTTCAAAAGCAAAAGAAAGTGAAAACTTAATACATGGTGTAGGGAAAAAAAATGACATAAAGAAAAATAAAGCTGTAGTAATGGATTAATTATGATGGAATGCTAAAAATAAATTGAAAGACAAAAAGAAAAAAGATGGTTAAATTAAGACAAAAAGGGAATGAAAAATTCTCTATATGGTCCATCCAGCCCAAACAGCTTCCCTGAATGCCTACAGAATCTTGTTGATTTTGTGATTCCCTTCTGGGTTTAAAGTCAAGACAACTGTACAATAATAAAAGGTAGATTAGATAGAATTTTGCTCAGGGAATTTAGGGAGGCTTCTTGGTTGAAGGGCTATAGATTTTAATTATACCCAAGGTCAGTAACACTAATGAAAATGCTTCCCATAATTAAGAAGTACAGTTGGGATGTACCTTGTTGACCCTTATCATTTTTTATTTCCCAGGGAGAGTATAATTTCAGATGGTATAAAACACCTAATACAGTAAAAGGGTATGAAGTTTATCTGTCTCTCTTTGTCCCTGGAACAGACATGCCATCATGTTCTATTTTAATGTAAAAAAACATTCAGCTATAATCTCCATCTTCTCTCTTTTTCTGTGCTGAAATTAATAAATTCACTAGCAAGTTATCTGTACCTCCTGATCCTGAAGGGAAGTTCATAAAGGTATGAAATCATAAATGAAATAATTTGTAATATAGGAAGAATACATATCTTGATAAGTGATCTAGTGTTTCTCTAAAATGAGAAAAATACAAGATTTGTTTGAGGTCACATCCAACCTTGTTACCAAAAAATATTCAATTTTAAAAAAAAGCAAACCCATGTTGCAATAATTATGTATCTAAATGATGACACGCCATAACAATGAGCTCAGATAAATGTTTCCATGGTGTTTTAACACCATTCAGTACTTATTATTTCTAAATGCACAACCTCTTTCCCTTATGAAAATCTAACAAAACACAAAACAGTTACATGAGTTGTCAACAACAAAATAAGGGATAAATTTTTTTTTGCTAATAACCTAAGCAAATGCAAAAAGGGGTGAAAGTTGAGCAGGTTAGTACAGCAGTTCCAAGTTTTGGTATTTATGCCATTAGTGGAACACTAATTGTTTCCAAAAGGCATCGAACATGTGAATCATAAAAGACTTGCTGCTTGTATTGCTACACAGAACTAATCACTCATACTGACACTTAGCAAGAAAAAAAAACTAAAAACAAACAAGAAAAAACCCACAAAGCCCAACAAAATTAAGCAAAGCATCAACAACAAGAACAACCCAAACAAAAATCAACCACAAAAAACGAACCAACCAACCAAACCTCTCCAGATCTGGGATTTTCTATTTTAATAAAATAATAATACACTAGTGTAGAGAATATTGCAAAATTTATGGCCTTAAAAAAAAAAAAAAATCATTCTTCCTCTTACTGATGGTTTAAGTGGAGTAATTAGTACTTAAGGGCACAATATTTAAAGTATGGCAGGATGTTGACAGAAAATATTGGCTTTGGAAGATTTCATACCACTAAGAAATGGATGTCCAGAAAATACTGAGAATCAAAAGGAGTGAAATGTATTTTTTTGGCAAGCCAACCTCCCTCTCTCCAGTGAAAGGTCACATATGAGTTTCCTGAATGCAAAATAGTATAAAATAAGGGGTTAAAGAATTTAAAATTAAAAACTATATGTGCTTATAAACATTAAAAAAAAAATCTTCCTGACCAAAAGTAGTGAGATGAAAACAATCAAGGGAAAGAAACTGCTGAGCAATCACTAGAATTTTTATCAAGGTTCACTTCTGCAGATATGATGAACATTCTCCTTTATATCAACAAGTTAATAGAAAAGTTTCATAACCTTTCAAGTTGCTGTGTAGAAATATATTAATGTGGTGTCTTTACAGTCCAGTAGGATAAGATCTTATATTGCAGTCCTTCAGTATGTATTGTAAACACCATTTCTTAGTCTTCTAGAGTTCCTTAAAATTGTTTTCTTCCTAACAGCCAAATATATTGTATTTGTGACATAGTCATGAGCCTCTCAGAAGCATCATCTCAGAAGGTTGAACAAGAAACAATTTCATGTCAGTTTGCTAACTGGAGATTGGTCCAAAAACAGGGAGAGAGCTGCTCTGATGATTCGTTTTTATTGGCACATTTTCTTCCATTCCTCTTACTCTGAGGGGAAGGTGAGAAAGAAAGACTGTGACCATCATGGATGGTGAGATGAGTCCTTCTCAACCCCAAATATCCAAAAATCAGACATCAAAGTCTGAGCTAACTGTCCTAGGATGCCCTTATAGTCAGTGGACTTAAATACCTGTTGTAAGAAGGTGAGTCACTCACACAAATAGCATCTAAAATAAATCAAATGACTCAGCTCTGTGTGTACTCACTTTTCTCAGCTGACTGACAGGAAGTGTTGAGTGATCAGTTTAAATTTAGGTATCTCTTTTTTAAATAGCTGAAATAAATTGTTGTTTGATGGAAATGACCTAAAGAGGCCCATCCCAGCTGTAAGCAGATTGTTGTTCTCTTGCAGTACCTCATTCACAGTGCCTCAATTAGGCAAGAGTCATTGCTAGCTATTTTTAGTTAATGATGTGGTTCAAACATAAAGATAACACTTTTTTCAAGTTCATTTAGCTATTAAAATATTAATGAAAAGCATAAGGAAAATTGTATAGTTTGTGGCCGAAGCTGCTTCATCTCTCCTCATTTTTAAAGTCACAGCTATGCTACATTTCCATGGGGTAAAATCCCAGGTATGAAAGCATCAGAGACTAAAAAATAATGACGGATTGGCTTTGAAATTCCAGGTTAGATTAATGATATTGCAATTAGAAAGAAAATAATAACAAATCCATGAATTCAAATATATCAGAAAAAGTTTATGTTTTCTCATCACCTATAACCCTTACTAAATGAGAACATATTAGTGTTTTAGTAGCTATGAAAAATGAAAAATATTTAGCTATTTATTTAATATTTTAGCATTAATGTTTGACATTGTGGAAATCGAATTTCTCACTCAATTAACAAATGTTAACAACAACAAATATGCAAAAGAAATGAATGCAAAAAGTACTCTTAGTGCATTAGTGTTGTTCTCTTGTGTCCTAGAAACTAGTTCTGCACCAGTCTTTCTTGGAAGCTCTTTCTCATTTTGTATTAGTTCCAGTGTCACATAAAAACATGCAATCCAGGCTAGCTTTTCTTTCCTCTTCATTCAAAAACTCATGGTATTTTATCTATTTCAGGTTTGTTAGTGGAAATATAAGAAGCATTACTCTCTCAGCATACTGACTCTTCTTAGCATCTGATTTTCATGTAATAATATTTCCTTATTAAGCCATTGATAGAACTATTTTGATTGTGACCTTGCACAAGAACATTTTGGAAAGTTAAATCTAATGTGACAGGATGCATGAAACTGGCGTAAAATAGTTATCTAGGCTTACATTTGCAACACATAGAGATTCTGCTGTACTGCAAAGACAGATCCTCTGCAGATTTCCTCTGCTGTGCAGTACTGCTAAGAACTTCACAGCCACTGCTGTACTTGCCCAATAACAAATAATCCTTATGAGGATTTAAGAATGCTGTGCCCATAAGAGGAATCACCACAACAGAACTTGTGATGAGAGCAGATGGCAACAAAAGGAGGATGTTGATTCCAGGCCTGGTGAGGCAGATCTGCGTAACCTACCCAGACAAAAATTCACCTAGTTACAAAGAGAAAGGAGAAAGGAGGAAACTCTTTACACATGTACTATCCAAAGTGATGAGAGTGGCATCTATGCCTCATGGGTGCCCAGGGCTTGGACTGCATAAAAGTGGTGCCTCCAGAAAAAAAACTCGAGGACCCCTACCACCAAGAAGACCAGGGTGAAGAAGAACCAGATGAACACTGGCGGAATTTATTTTGCTTAATGTCTTTCTCTCTTGCTCACTTTCTATTCCCCCTCCCCACTCTCTCTACCTGTTTCTTACTGTCTCTCTACCTCATGTTTACTCCTAAATAAAATCTGTTCTATTGACTTTGGCTTATGGTATCACTTGCACCTTAATTTGAGGGGAGACATCACTTATAATTGGATCATAACAGTCATGCAACAATTTGCTAATATGGGTCCTGTGTTTCTGCAAAACATTTGTCCTTCAGTATGTGATATGATAAATTTTTCTTAACACATGTAAACAGATTTAGTTGGAGATAGTAATTTTTCTTTTTATTGCTGTTTCCGTGTTTGACTTAACACTACATACCAGTGTTGACTTCTGCAGCTTGATTACCTATTCTATATATACAAAAAGACCCCCGTTTTTCTTATTTCAAAATCACACAGATGGAACAAGCTTAATGGGGCAATAATGATATAATAAATATCCCTACCACATTTATACCACGGTTGTGTTGNTTACCTATTCTATATATACAAAAAAACCCTGTTTTTCTTATTTCAGAATCACACAGATGGAACAAGCATAATGGGGCAATAATGAGGTTGTGTTTCTTCATTTGTGAAGGGATATTTACATACAATATCATGGTAAAGAAGGAAAAATATTGTATTTGATGAGATTTGTTTAATTTTATGTTCAATTTATATACTTTAATATGATTTTCTTAATTTAATTCTATAAGCTATTTAAATGTGAAATATTTGAATATTTATATACACCCCTTTGAGGATGAAAGCTCAGGTCTGTTTCCTTTCGTTCTCCTAGGGAAAACTAATTTGGCTAGCTTTGCAAGAACATTCATTATGTTTAAATTTATTTTCAAAAGTTAAAACTTATCAGATTTTCCTGGTGTGTTTCAGTGATCCTTCAGCTGGAATTGGATTTTAAAATATTTGAGTTCTCTGTATGTGCATTTAGATTGGCAGTATTTATTCAAATATTTTGCTTGCAAATCTCTATTCAATAATGGTTAGATGTCTCTTGTCATAAGCTTATATACATGTGCACCTTTATTTCTTTTGTATGCTTTTCATATACATAGCATAATATAATCTCTTTAATTCCACACGGCACAAAAAGGTTTCAAACTACAAAGGGAAACCAGAAAGGCATATGCATGCAGAATGGAGGGCCTAAGACGCTCTCAAGTGAACCTGAGGCTTTATGCTGTCTTCGATTGCTGTGTATTTGCCATTGTAAAGTTTACAGAGAACTTCACTGTGGATGGCTGGAATAGTGGATGTGCATCAAAAATTTATTCGAGTCCTAAAGATATTACCAGTGGAATTGGAGTAATCATTTTAAGCATAGAACATTCTGTTGGAATCTAGGGATTTAAAAATAAACTGGTGTTCGAAGTACATCTCCATTCTGTTTTCAAAACAGGTGACTATTGATTTATAAATCAAAATGAGTTTGCACAGAGAGTGATGGAGAGAGGAGGAAGGTAGAGAGAGGGGAAAGTACACCATACCTATAAGAACTCTTTTTATATTTAAATTTTAACCTGATAATTCTGCAGCCTAAACAAGATGTGAGGTAGCTCTCTTGCTTTGCATTCTCTCAAGAAATCAGACTGGGGCAAAGCAATAAACCCCTGTTAACTAAAAGTAAAATATTTTAAAAGCTTGTGAATAAGTAATTACAATTCTCAGTGAAGTGGTTGTTTCCAACACTGCTGTAACTATCCATAAAGATCTCTTTACCCTTATATACAAAGAACTCTTAAAAGGAAACAGAGGAAGAGAAAAAGTCATCACCGATATCTGACAAGCTGCTCTTTCCTTTCCCAGTCAAGGGAAATGCTTTTCTCTCTGGTACTACCATGGATGAACACAGAGGCCAGGAACTTGCAGAACTCCAAAAGTGTCAATATGCCTCTGAGTTAACTACATCAGAGTCCAGATGCTTCTTAAAATATTCAGCAATTGTAATATAAATTATCTGAGAGAAATTCTGCTCAGTGCCGAGTGCAAAAAGTTTGGCAAAACTATAATATATCTGGATTTTTTTCTTTGAAAATAAATGGGAAGAGCATTAAGCATAGAAGTAAAGTAATATGAAGGACAAACACAAACACATCTACTTAATAATCTTCTCTACCAGTAGAAATGCAGAGAAGGATTCCTGGTTAAATTAACCTCAGCCTTTTAAGAAAGGATCTTACTTCTCATTTAATTTTCCTGTTATGCTTGTTTATAGGAAAGATGTATATATGTATATACATGCATGTATATGTCATGCTTGCACATATTGGTCATCAAGATCCACTTAATACATAAATATCAGAACTAACTGAAAACACTTACAGAGAAATTTATTTTAGTTTTTCTAAAGTTTTCTAAGGTTTTTTTCTTAGTGTGGCATGAGTTCCATATTCTAGGGAGAATATATATATGTATATATATATTTATCATTTTGTTATCCATAGCAAAATATGTACTGCACATTCTAATTATATTAATTTCAGAGCAATTCATCTCACTAGAAAGAAAAAAAGTGTAGGTGCACCAAAGCAATGACTGTTCTTTCTGTACAGTGATGAGTGTTAAAAGTGCTGCAAGTTCATTCTGTAATGAGCCTGGTTCAATAAAATTGCCACTTCCATTAAAATAAGATGCAGGAGTTATAAGAGCACTAAATATTGGAAATCTGATTCAGAGGCTCTGAATCTTCCTTACAATTGCTCAAAATAAGCTCATTAGATTCTCCCCAATACTAATCAGGGTGCCTGTTGTTGCACCTTAAATTTAAAACCTTTGAACACTTTTATAAATATGTGGTCTTTCAGAATGGGACAAGAGAGAGATTTAATGCTAACCATATATCAGAGAGATTTTATAGTTGAAATAGATCCAAACAATTTATTTTAAGTGCTTTTTATAAATCAACATGTATTCTACTGAAAGGAAATGCTATGTAAATCAAACAATGACTCCTGATTCCTGGTCACCACAGACATTAACCTAGATCATTTCCCTTATCATCTCTTATGGTGGTGTCTGGAATCACCGGTCCAAATAGAAAGTTTGTATCCTTAGGTTTGGTGGGTCTGAACCTCAGGCTGAAGCGTAGATTGGCGTGGAAGAAGAAAGAGTGACTCTCACGTGGGTTGAAGATAGATGTTTATTGCTCCAGAGAGAGAGCCGGAGAGTGCCTCTGGGGTTCAGGTTTCAGCTTTTGTATCAGGAGCATGGGGAGGGGCAAGGGTAAGCCATAACCAATACCAGGTAAGGAGGGAGTGACCAAGACAGAAGGACAATACACAGGACATTTGATACATGATACAGGGTTGGAGATACTAAAGGCTTTGCCATTCATGTTAGCCCTTCCCACCCACAATGTTTCAGGTTTCTGGACAGGGACACAGAATGGTTGACACACCCACCACCAGGGAAAAACCAAAAGGGTTAGTAGGGCAGGGGGTAATTTAGACTGCATTATTGTTAAATGCACCGCAACAATCTCTGGCCTTACAAAGCTACAGCGTTGTGGGATTTCTCCTGAAATTCTCAAAGATTTTAACACCATTCCCCTCTCTAGCAGGGTTTTATGGTCTGATAGTTGGAGGTGGTCATTATTGCCATTGCCATGAGAAACAAAAGTATCAACCAACGGAGTAAGGCTGTTTTCTCAGGTAACAGATCCTACTATCTCTGTCAGTAGAGGGCAATGAAATTTGATAAGGATGCTGTTGCAAAGTAGACTATTATGATTACAGATCCTGAATAACTTTTCAAAAGGTCTTAACATGCAACACAAAATGTGAAGCACCTGCAGTTTCCTCCGCAGATAATTAACATTTTATATTTAAAAAATAGAAAAGGCAGATGTAGAGAGTTCTCCACATGCAAATTGTGCAGATCAAATTTTAAAAAACCTGATTCTGTCATGCTTCACACCAAGATTCTCCTGAATATTTTACTTTCTTCAGCCTTTATTCCTTTGCATCTTATCATATAATGATATCATAACAAAGAAAAAAAGTATTCCTTGAGCTAATGAATCATCAAAACATACATAACATCTACTTTTTAAATTACAACAAAAAATTGTTTAGGAATTGGAATATTTTAATTAATTTCCAATATTCAAACTAGAAAAAACATATGTGCTATGTTAGAGGTAAGATACTCAAGTATTAAATCCAGTGATTGTTCATTCCAAGTGATAACAAACATTTATGAGAATTGTATGGGTCCTGTTTGAAATTTTACCTAAATGATTTTTCCTTCCATTAACTTAATATTTGCAGTTCCTCTAACTAAAGTGTGGTATTTCTCAACATTTCTTCATTTACACTCAAAATGCTGATTTCAAACACTAGACATCTATTTATGACTCCATTCCTGTCTTCCTTACCCTCAGCTCTGTGTTTCCAGATTATCCTTTTGTTTGATTTTCATGTCCTTGTTGAGACTTGGACTTGATGATCCTTGTAGGTCCCTTCCAGAACTCAGAATATTCTGTGAACCTCTGACTCTGTAAATCAAATTTATTTAAATTTGCCTTAGAAGTGTGCCATAGATTTTTCACTCATTTATGGTGCTTTAGTACTGCATGTGCTTTCAATTGCATGCCTTCTAGTGTAAATATTTATCTAAGTGATAGCTCTGCTCATAGATTTTTAAATAGCTAAGTACAAAATAACCATGTGTGCTATCATAGTGGTTATGTATTTCTTAAAGGCTCAGAACACAAAGTTACTATCATCATAACTCGGTGATATATTATTATATATGTTTTGTATATGGTAGAATAGTCTAGCTTTTTCATGAGAAAGTAAAATATGAAAATTCAGTTTCATGTAAAAAGTGAGGAAGGAACAAAAACCGTGAGTAATAGAGAAAGAAAAAAATTCTGTATCCATATTGTCACTTAATCTAATTGCAGGGCTTTTAATATTTCGTGAAAGAACATCAATTGTCATACACAAAGTATAAAGATCTGGAAAAATAAATGCCCTGAACATCAGTGTACTGTGGTAAAACACAACAATACCTTGAAAACTGTGGAACAGATATAATTGATTATCATCTATAGACCTCTTAGGTACAGATGAAACTTCTATATATGTTTGTTAATGAGCTGGCAATAAACTTATAAAGGCAGAAATGAAAAAAAAAACCCTGCATATTCAACCACATATTTCATAATTCAAATGTATTATTTTCTACACTGAGAATATTGAATTAACATAGTTCTTGATTTGTGAGTACTACATTTTTCTAATTTATCTGAAAACAATTACAAGCATAGATGAAGCAGGTAAAGAAGATTTAAGGGGAAATAAACTTTAATCTAATTAAAGTCTTAAAAACTACTTACAGGTTTTGTTTAATGTGTATATTTCATTTTAGTCTCTTAGTGTATGTTTGAGGACTTTTTAAAAAGTCCTAAAAGGTTTGTTTTATTATTTTAAAAGCAAATGGATTAAATTAAACTTGCTGTAACATGTTTATTATTTGTGTTATAAGGATATTCACATATTAGTGAGAATGTCCAGCATAAAAATCCAGTAAAAGAATCTGTTGATCAAAAATTTTAAGCTGTGTTTACCTGAAGGTTTGTTTTCTGGTAGGTTTTCTGGTAGGCTTCCACCATATATTTCAGCCTTCTGAAAGATTAAAATTTACTGATCATTTTACTTATTAAGATAAACTTAATGCAGTGGTAGTTTCACATTTGGAACAGGAACTTGAGAGCAGAAAGACACTTGACATCTGGGTCAGGACTCCAGCCATTAGAGCTTCACACAAGAATTCACATTTATGCTTCCACTGGAAAGCTTCCATTTTCTCAAGTATCTCCCTCAATCATTATTTTCTCAGGAAAGATTTTTCTTTCTCTGCTTTTATTTTAAGGATATCTTTTCATTGTCAAGCTACTTTCACTCACTGACTCAAAACACAGGAATGACACACTTTAATACATTAATCTTAAATATTCAGCATTAAATATGGATATTTCAATGAGCTAAAAATACTTTAAAAGCTCATGGAAATAGTATACAATTAATTTAATTAATGTGTTAGAGAAAATGGTAATATATCTGTGAGAAAAAAAAAGGTAAATTTACTAAATTTTTCACTGTAAAATACTGTGAATATTTTTATTTTTTAAAGATACTGAATATGTTCTTCATTAAAGTTCTTAGTTAAGTGTAGATAGATGTCAAAAATTTTGACAGTGGAAAATGAACCATACTAGCTAAAGAGGCAGTGTTGTGAAAATTTGTATTCAGTCTTAAATATTCATCTGACAAGATTTGAAACTACTAAATATACTTTGAACTTAGAAATGTGGATTTCCTCTAAATATTGAACTGATTATCATATAGCGTATATTTACCTGTGACTAAGAATGATCTCTCAAAATTTTCTTCAGAGAGTTATTGCCATAGAATTTAGGAGAGTCATATATTCAAGCTAACAGCTAGTTAGTCATTCACCTATGAATCAGAAATTATGTGCAACAGTCCATAAATCCATTTTTATGCACTTATGTCATGTCTTTATTCTGAAGAGAGAAATTGGTCAATTTGACATTGAAATGCAGGCTAACACAAGCTCCAGTGTCATGGGCAATTAATAATTTACAGTTCCACTTCAAATAGCAGAAAATCGGTCAATTTAGCCTTTGAATTAGGCCTTGGTGTATATAAACACATTTTTCTACTCTTAAGCTAATGTTCCTAATTTTTATGTTGTCATACAATATCAAATATTTATGCATGCGCTGGGCAGGAGCATTCAAGAGCATATTGCAAGCCATGAAATTAGTTTAACTGGTGATTTTAAAGCCTTGCTTGTTCATCATGTTACATGTATGAGAGTTTTTACTTCAAGGAGAACGAAAAGTAAAAAAAAGGAAAAGATCAAGTCATGCTAAACGCTGGAAGCTCAGAACCTCACAAAATGCCCCATGGAAGAGATAGCTGAAAGTTCAAAGCCCTTCGTTACCTGTGTGCAGATGTGCAGCTGTTATGAAGCCATACAGTTTGAACCCACAGCTCTAATTTTTCTTTTATTTGTAGCCTTTCAAAGAATCAAAGAATCACAGAATCACAGAGTGGCTAGGGTTGGAAGGAACCATAAAATTTAGCTTGTTCCAACCCCCTGCACCAGCATGGACTTCTTCCACTAGACCTGGTTTCTCAGACCCCCATCCAACCTGCCTTTCAAAACTTCAAGGAATGGTGCATCCATGGCTTCTCTGGGCAACAAGTTCCAGTGCCTCACCACCTTCATAGTAAAGAATTTCTTCCTAAACTCTGATCTAAATCTGTTTTAGTTTAAAAGCATTCCTTTTTTTCCTAACACTGACCACGTAAATTCATTTCATAAAATCATAAAATAAGCTGAGTTGGAAGGGACCCATCAGCATCATGGAGTCCAACTCCTGGCCTTGCACAGGACATCCCAAGAACCCCACCATGTGCCTGAGGGCATTGTCCACATGCTTCTTGAACTCTTATCAGGCTGGTGCTGTGACCACTTCCTTGGGGAGCTTGTTTCAATGCCCAACCACCCTCTAGGTAAAGAACCTTTTTCTAATATCCAGTCTAAACCTCCTCTGACACAACTTCATGTCATTCATTCAAATTCTGTTACTGGTCACCACAAAGAAGGGTCTGCCCTTCCCTTCCCCTCATGAGGATGGCAAAGACCACAATGAGTTCTCTCTCCCCTCAGTCTTCTCTTCTCCAGGCTGAACAGAGTAAGTGACCTCAACTGCTCCTCATATGGCTTCCCCTCAAGGCCCTTCACCATCCTCATTTGGAAGCTCTGTAAAAACTTAATGTCTTTTTATGTTGTGGCTCCCAANCTTTTAAACTAAATTTTGCAACACCACAGTGAGGCTGCCTCAGTTCAGAGCAGAGCAGGACAATCCTCTCCCTTGCCTGGCTGTGATGCTGTGCCTGGTGCCACCCAGGATATGGGTAGCCTCCTCCTGGCTGCCACAGCACTGCTGACTCATGTTCAACTTGCTGGTATAAAGTTGACCAGGAGCCCCAAGTCCCTTTTTGTGGCACTGCTTTCTTGTTTCTTGTTCTCCAGTCTGTCTGTACATCCAGCATTGCTCTGTCCCAGGTGCAGAATTCAGCACTTTCTTTGATGAACTTCATAAGGTGGATGATTGTCCAGCCCTTTAATTTGTTGAGGTCTCTCTGCAAGGTCTCTCTGCCCTTGAGGGAGCCTACAGCTCCTTCCAGTTTAGTATCATAGACAATACTAATTTTAGAAATCCATGGTGAACTAAGACTAATCCAGTCCAGTCAACCAGCTAAAATTGATAAAAGTTAAGAAAGAGGAAGCCAAGATATTTTACTTGTGTCATTGATGAATATTTTCAACCTCACTGAAGTAGAGCATCATAAAATCATTAACAACCTTATGCAAATTAATCTTAACTAATTAAATGTTAACAAATACCTCCTAAAATTAATGTTCAGAGAAAACACTTTGACAGCAGTTGTAACTAATTTTCACTTTTCCTCAGCATTTAGAGATAAAGCACAAAGTTTAAATTAGCAAATTTAGAAATTAAGTACTATTTGGAAGACAGTAACTGGTGTGTTTGGGGTACATTCTGCTTGACAGAGCAGTTTAGGTTTTTTCTTAAAGAAACTGTTTTGGCAAATGCTGGGAAATGTGTAGCTACTGGGTGAATCTAATGATTTAAAAAACTGTACTTAATAAAATTTAGGATGAAGTCTCACCGGTAGAATTTTTTAAATTTTTTAAGTTGGAAAAATGCTGGCTTTATTTCAGCAAAGCCTGTATTTAACTTCTCTAGGAAATACATTAAATATTATACAAAGAAGCTATATTATAGGATAATGCATCAATTCCCTAATGCCAGTAATAAAAATGTAAATAAGTAGATGCTAAGTGTCCTCAAAATGTATCTGAATGTTTGGAGAAACTGGTGTGTTTAAATTAATTTTTTTAAATGTAACTACTAGACTTAAAGGAAGACAATATCAAATGAGATATGAACATAGTAAAGAAATTTTTACAAGGGAGATAATGGACCTATGGGAGGCTGCTCATAACATCGACAATTTTATGTGTTTGTTTAACAGAGAAGAGATAGTTAGCAGGGATTATCTACAATCAGAACACCTGCAAGAGATTATTTCTTGTAAAAGTGGAAAGAAGACTTTTACTATTTTCACTCTTTCCCAGCGAGAGAGTGAAAATAGTAAAAGGAAAGTATTGTGCTGTTGCCTTTATTCCTCCAGATCATTTTTAAACTATTAAGGAGGAGTTTTGACTATTGAACCAGCAAGATGCTCAGTCACATGTAGAACAGAAGAAACAGTAAGCCAGTTACGGCAGGGACAACTAATTCAGTATTGTTTTAATTGCTCTGCTGTGACTTTTCATGCAATGTGTCCACCAAACTACTGAGCAACAGACATTTTCATGTTTCAAGAATAATTTTAGTAAAATATATATAAAAAAGAATTTACAAATATGCAGAAATACACACACGCACACATGAACCTGCTCACTGTATTAAAAATTGACATAGATGCTGCATTTGAGTTATCATTTACATTTTTTATTCTTCTGCCCTATGTGACCGTAACTATTTGTTGACATATATGTATATGTCCATATAATATGCATACAAACACCCACATATATGCATACACAACTGTTTGTATGTATAGATTTTCCATAAATGATGTATGCATACATGCATGTACATATATATTTCCATGTATATATCAGCATATGTGTTTATAAAATTATTTTATAATTTTTAGAAGTTATTTTCAATAAATATAATTATTTAGTATATTAGAGCGTTTTTAATTGCTCCAAAGTCCAAACAATTAAGAGTAAGGTTTGATTTGTGAATAGCTATTTGCTCTGTACTATGGAAAATTACATTTATTTTATCTGTAACCTGAACTCATACCCACAATTTCACCAAATTTAGGAATACCAGGAGTGTCTCTGAGTTCTTCTCTTGTACGTATTACAGCACGGAAATTTTCTATCAGAGCTCAGATTAATTATGTAGTAAAAATTATATATCTTTAGAAAGATCTGTTCAAAACTGTTGTACTGATGCTTCACAAGGGGGTGTTTTGATAAATATTAATATGTTATCCTCAATAAATGATCCTCATTACTTCATATTCAATATATTAGCCAAAGTATTGAGAAATTGACTTTGGCTCAACTTTAAAAAAGACTTTCACAGGTCAGCTAGTGATCTTTTGACAAGCCACTATATGACTTAGAGCCAAAGATGTTTAGAGGTTAATAAGGCTACAAAGTACACTGGGGTTAAAAGATGACTTTATCTTTAAACTTGGCACAGATCTGATTCTGAGCAAGTTACAGATGAACATGACATTCTTTTTCTCTTACTGTGACATCTGGAAAAGCAGCAGTTGTGGCAATCCTTAAGGTCTGGTTTCCCAGACTAGATCTACTGATCTCCAGTTATTCCACCTTTATTTGGGCTTCTCCTGCAGTTTATTTGTCTGAGCATTTTCACTGCTGCTTTACAACTTAAAATGGAATGTGCACACACCTTGGGTAGTTGGATGCCTATAACATCATTGCTTTGTCTGTGAAATGCACAGTTATAGAGTGAAAGAAATAAAAACAGTCATGATTAAAACCATCTTTACAACTACTTGGTGTGTGTGTGTGTGTGGGTGTGTGTGTGTGTGTAAATGAGCTGGCATGGTCTTACCCTTAAACAATTTCAAGACTGAAAAAAAATTAAAAGAACGATTTTTTTTCTGAGGTAATTAAAATATTTGAAGACTGTTTTTTGGTCTCTTTTTGAAGACTATTTTTGTTTTACAAGGCATTTAGCATAAATTATTTTTTTTAGCCTAGATTTACTGGAACTGTCTTTAAAATGCATTGTATAGAATGACCCAGGAATATTTCTTAAGCAACTTTAATAGAAAATAAAATATAAGAAAAAATTCTAAAAATATTTTAGAATTCTATAGAACAATCAAAGCAGAAGGAAGGACTACAAAATTCCACAATATTTCTTGACTTGTGAGTCTTGTTTTTTTCCTGGCAATAACAACATCATTTGAAAAGTTTATAATCTCCAGATAAAAAAATTCAACTATACACAATATATAGCATGAATACTGTCTTTTCACTGGTGTCAGGCTGTATTTACAGCTGGTTTTTGGAGGATCGATCCACATGGCACTTGCTGGACTAATTAAGCTTTGTTTCCATAAAGTTGTTGGTTTTTCTTATATAAGCAGGTATACGCAGTAGACATTTCCAAGCTTCTCAGATTTTATTGTTCAACATTTTGACAGTTTTTCTTTTACCAATATTCTGTTGACATTGCAGATATAAATCCTGAAGCAAGGTTGTTTCAACTCATTACATTCTACTTTTCGCAAATGGAAACCCAACATTTTTTATAAAGTTTCTTTCCTCTTTTTCTTTTCTCATGTAATTTTGTTGAATCTAGATTTA
Source organism: Sinosuthora webbiana (assembly GCA_013397395.1). Taxonomy (NCBI): domain Eukaryota; kingdom Metazoa; phylum Chordata; class Aves; order Passeriformes; family Sylviidae; genus Sinosuthora; species Sinosuthora webbiana. The sequence goes on along the minus strand of VXBN01014479.1, from coordinate 32,013 downwards.
GCTAGGTACTGTGCTCTATGTGTGTGAATTATACCCATGACATGGACTTTATATTTTCTTTTTTTCTGGGCGTCAGCAAATTTCATCCAGAGTATTCAAGCAGAGGAGTTTGAATGGGAGAGGAGCTCACAACCGCACCTGGGACAGAGCGAAGTTCTTGTCTGATTGTTTACCTTGCACCCTTCTGTTTCTCTAGCACTAAAAATAATTTCCTACAGATTAGTGTTTGCTATACATCTCAGGCAGTGAAGGAATATGTACAGGTGCTCAGTTTCTCATGTTGCTGTCTAGAGAAGGAAGAAAAATATGCTTCTCATGCTTGCAAATTACATAGGGGACCAAGTGTGGGACAGTGTTCTGCCTCCACAGCATGCATCCTAACTTCAGGCACGCAGAATTTTCCAGAAGTCTCCAGGAGGAGACTTAGCAATAAGAAGATTGTATTGTAAACCATTTTCTTTTTGGGATGTTGTAGGATGTTTTGGCAGGCAGCACAAAATTATGTTCTAGTTCTCAGACTGGGTTTCATTCATTTAAGATTTTGCGCTGATTTTCTTCCATGTCTTTTTTCTAAGAACCATGGAAAAAAATCCTCAGGAATATTCCACAAGGTTCATTAGCTGGATATCATACAGTTAGGTTTCTTACTAAATCTATTGCAATTGTTACTATTTTTTTTAGTATTCCATAACTGTTTATTGCCTGAGACTGATTTTTTTTTCACATGTGTTTTCAGACAGAAGAAAACTTAAATTTCCAACTATTTGCTGATTAAGGAATTTTTTTCCAAAATAAGGCAGCTGTAGGGCTCAGTGCTTCAGAAATATCTCCCTGAAAATCTCTGTTTCAATTTACAACGTATGCACATCCTTAGAGAAACATGACTGATTGCTGTATTTCCTGTTTATAACAAGAAACACAGGGGTTTCTCAAACTGGTGGTTCCATTTTTAATTTTGAAATTTTGTGATTTCAAAATTTAAATATTAGCTGAAAGTTAAAAATTGTGTTCAGCAAAATAAAAATACAATTCTTCAGATTATTTTATATGTTAAAACAGTATAGTCTTATGATTTAACCCCATCTGACAATTAAGTCCCACGCAGCTGCTTGCTCTCTCCCAACCCCAAGAGGGACTGGGGAGAGAATTGGAAAATAAGAAAGAAAACTTATGTTTAATAGGCAATAATACAAAAAGGGAAAACAAAAACAATGCACACAAGCAAAGCAAAACAAAGATTCCATTCACTGCTTCCTGTGGGCAGGCAGGTGTTCAGCCAACCCTAAGAAAGCAGAGCTCCATCACTCTGAACATCCTCCCTTCCCTCTTCTCCCAGAAGTATATGCTGAGCATGATGGCATAGGGTATGGGATACCCCTGGGTCAGTTGGGTTCAGCTGTCCCAGCTGTGTGTCCCTTCAACTCTTGTGCCCCATCTCACTGGTGGGGTGGGGTAAGGAGCAGAAAAGGTTTTGACTCTGTGCAAGAGCTGCTCAGCAGTGATTAAAACGTCTCTGCATTATCAACACTGTTTCCAACACAAATCCCAAAAATGGCCATCTACCAAGTACTGTGAGGAAAACTAACTCTACCCCAGCCAAAACACAAAGAATTAATACAATTTTGATGTTCACTTCACCTTTATTTGATCTCATCCATCTTTTTGGTGCATTGTGCATCTCTTCAAAGCTATCACACTACTAATTTAAAAACTGGAAACAGTCTGCTGCAATTAAAAAGAAGAGTTGGCCAGAAAAAAAGGTATATGTATAGAATATCAAACTGCATGCTCTAAAAAGCTCTCTGTTCTGAAACAAAGAAAAGGTTATACACAGAATAAGTAGATGATTATGGTCAGTATTTAGAGGAAACATTTAAATTGTAAAGACTGAACATTCTATAGTTCGTTCATAGCAGTGCATTGACAAGAATTGACTCATTACTTATTTAGGTGCACCTCAAAAATTGTTTCAAAATTGTGCATATTATGTAGCTATGCTTTAGCATTAGCACTCAAAGATACAATATTGCAGAATCATTTACGCAAATTAATACATGCAATATTTTTAGAAATACTAATGATGCAATTTGGGAGCTGTCTATGAAAATTCAAGGTGGAAGCATAGTTTAGTAAAGTGGAAGTATTTTGCCCAGCAGTTAAACCACTGACAGCTGTTTTGGCCATCTCTTTGTGTTAAACTAGCTTGGATCAATATGAAATACAAACCCCAGCTCTTAAAAGGGCCTACCTGACAAGCATTTATATTAAAGTAGGTGATTTCTTTAAAACTGCAAATCGAAAAGCCAATGTGAAAAATAAATTTTTAAGATGACTCTTCGAAAGTGCTGCAAGATCCCAAGGCCTGATTATCAGTTGGATGGACAGTTTCAGAGAAACAGGTCTGTGTATGATACAGCTCTCTTGATTTTGTTGCAGAATTGTGCCAAGGTGCATACATGTGCTTTCATATGTTTTTATTCAATTTTCTCTGTTGCTGATTATCAAAATTTAGTGGTGAGGGTTTTCAAGAGGTTTTGGAAAAATCATATATTATGGTCAAGAAAAATGATATCTCCTAAGCAAAAATGAAAAAAAGTCATTTTTGAATTAGCTTGCAAGGTAGGAATTTTACCACTTCTTGAATTTTTGAGGGAAATGGCATAAGACCTTAAACTGCTTGGGCTATTCCAGAGAAATTAAGTTAGCATCAGAATTATTAGATGCACATCAGATGCTTACCGTAATGTGAGGGAGTCTGTTGAGTTGAGTAAGTTATAAACTTGAGCTACCACTATCATTGGGGCAAGGTGTTTTTGAAATGAGCTTACAGTTCTTGATGATTAAGTGACTTCTTTAAATGTCTGGATTTTAATTAGTATGATTTGACTGAACTATCATTAGCAGTCCTGTGATTCCACTGGCAGAAGAACTTGATTGGTGATAAATTTGGATCTTTATTTAAGAATCCCTAGTTTCATATTGATTAGCAAAATGTACCTACCCAAACTGGCTTGTATAAAATTTTGTCTTTGAAAAAAAATGAAATAAAACCATGGAATCTAATAAAATGGCTTGTTTTCTCTTGATAATTTATCATTTTAAGCTGTGTTCATGTTATTTTGTAATAAAACCACTGTAAATGAACCATCATCTTCTTAACTCTCTGTACTTTTTAATCCTTTCTCCTTTTATTTCTCTCCTCTTTTTAACCTCTTTTTCTTTTTTTCTTTTTTTTTTTTTTTTTAATATCAAATATTTATAATGACTGTGCAGGCTACATTTTAACCTTTAAAGAACCTAATCTCGAGATCAAGAAACTAATAAAGGTGATTGGTAAACAATGCTATTTAATTATTATGTCGTACGAATTTCTTCTGGTATTCCTGCTTTTTCCACCTTGATCTGTGGAAGACAATGTTGAATTAACCAAATAGAGACATTAAGAAAAACATATAGATTTGTTTTAAATAAAGTTATAATGCAATGTCATTTGTATGAACCTGGCTTTAATATAGTATAACAAATGACCTTCCTGAGTACATATTTGACAGAAACATTTGGAAATAAGGAGTCATTGGCTAGACATTGCAGTGAATATGTCAGCTAGTTAGAGAATTTCTAGTCTGCATAGGAAAAATGAGGACACTTGAACACTGGATGAAAAAGTATTTCCAGATGTTATATGAAGTCACACCTTTCTTTTTTCTAAGATGGATGTAAAAATTAAGTGCAAAAACATTGAGGTTTTTCAATAAATTATTTAGGTAATGGCTATCTGAATCATACATAGTTTCTGGTATTTTCTGATACATAGTTTCTGATACTGATAGTTTCATACATACAAAGTTTCTGGTCATTTAAAAGAAAGATTTACAACACAGAAGGATACATGTTTTATGATGGATATGAGGATGTCTGAAAACGTACTTAATTTTCACATTTTATATGACTGTTTTTTAATAATTTATTTTCTGTGTGAGAGTCATTTCATGAAAATTTGCACTTATATGCACATGCAGCCTCCATGAGTCCTGAGTCCTGAACTTTTGCTTAACGGGGCATGTGAGACTTACTGGCCTGTTACTACACTCTTGTTCACTTTCTATTTTGTTGGATTAGATTAACTGTCTAGAGCTTAAGGAAAATGAGAATTGACACAAACCTCTACCTGTCTGAAAGGAAAAATAATTTTAAATTAATACGTAGGTCAGTGGAAAATTATTAATTTTATGCTCCAGTTACTTTTATTATTCAAATATAATACCCATGCTACTGCGACTATATAAGAAGGAAAAGATTGAATATCCATTTTTCTTCAAAAGCTGTTTGACTTTTTTTTTTTTAATAACTGCAATCTTTGTTTTACATATAAATTAAAATTCAATTCTCTTGTTATCCGCAGCTTAGATTCTTACTCTCATGCAGTGCTATGCACTGCACTTTTCTCTGCAATGCTTAGACAGACACTTCAGAGACTTACATTTGTTGTCACACACTATTCACATCGCGTCGCATGGTTAAGCATGAGAGGTTTAAAATAAAGAGCCTTAAATAAGACACGTCACCCAAAAGGAAGAGAAAACCACTCTCTTCATAGCAAAGATTCACAGATTCATGGAATATTCTGAGTTGGAAGGGACCCACAGGATCATCAAGTCCAACTCTTAAGTAAATGGCCTGTATGCGCATTCAGCCCACAACCTTGATGTTTTTAGCTCCACGCTCTAACCAGCTGTTTCAGATATATGGGTGGCAGGTCTGGGAAGGGATAATCTGGAATTATTTTGTGATATTTACCTGATTTTGTGATATAACACACATCCTGTGGCAATGTACACCCTTTCATGGAACACCAGAAAGAGGGTTTCCCTCGGTGTCATGACTACTGTAAAGAGTGGATAGGAAAAAGAAGAAAATGCTTGGGAAAAGGCAACATGGGATGATGAAATCTGCACTCAGAATATTGACTACCATGCAGTGAGCTAGGGCTGGATCTAGCCTGGAGATTGAAAGAGGCAAACTGTAGGCGAGAAGAGAAACACAGGAGGGGGTTTTCTATGACAAATGCAATGAGGGAGATGGATCAGTATGAATACTGATTCCTCAGTATTTGTAATTATTGCATGATCATTCAGGCTCCAGATATGTTTTGATTTCTTACCAAAACAAGTCAAAAGCCTAGCTGCAGACAACCTAATTAAAACCTGTAAGTGGACAAAAATGTGCTACCAGGTAATGCATAACCTACCTGAAAACCTCTTTAGCATTGAGAAGCCTGCTTTTGTGGACTGAGAGGGCAAATTATCTGCAAGCTAAATATATTTAATGAGATGCTTCCACTGTAAATACCACACTTGACACAAGATAAAACTATTATAGGCTATTAGTTAATCTGCTTCTCCTTTGTCATAAAATGATTGCAGTTGTCAATGAGCAGTAAATGTTCAAAACATCTCAGTTTAAGATACAATAATGTTACATGATAATCTTCAAAGATCTTTAAAGGTGATTTTCAATATCAAAGAGCAGAAGGTTAAACACATTATGTGTGCTCTGTGTGCTTCATTCCTATGACAGATTTAGTGAGTAAAATAAACCTGTTTAAGTAACCCTTCCGATAATCAATTTCTAAAAAGGAGCTGAGAAGTTGACCTTTAAAACCATGTACTGATTTTTATTTTTGTCAGTTTACTTTGGTGATACACAGAAGCCAATGCTTGCCCATCTTTCTTCTGCCAGGATTCTGTTCTTTTCCTTTTGTTCCACAACATTCTTTCTGATTTTCTCTCCCTGGGAAAGAGCAAATTACTTAAAAGACTTATTTACAGGCATATGATTTCAGCAATTTCTGTGTGCTAAACATCAAGCTTACAGTTAAAGAACATTGGAGTATTAAGAATGCCTTTTAAAAATAGGATTTAAGCTGGTTCTTTAAAAAGTATTCAGTTACTTTGCTGTATTTGAAGACATTTCTATGTCAGGGTTGTAGGAACCAATCTGCAGTTAAATCTTCTCTCTTGCACATAAAGGTATTGTGAAAAGAAATTCCAATATTCCCTGGCCACCTTCGTGCACTTGCCAGATGACCTAAATTCATAATACTCCAACTGAGAGAGCCATTATATAAGCTGCTGTTTTCAGAGAAGAGGAAAACACTACTTTCTTGTATTTCTCTGACCTTAAGCTTAGAAATATTTACTTGAAATTACTATAAATTTATTTCTCCTTGCAGTATGAAAGGATAAGGAGGATTTGGCCATCAATCTGCAACAAAAGTTACAAACAAAGGATAAAGATAAAATTATTTTCAGGATTATAAAGGTTTTAACGAGTTACTATGCATAATAAAAATACTCTTTGCCTTGATCATTTACTTTAGTGACAGCCATTGTTGTCACAGCCTGCCTCTGATTTAAAAAGTGTAGCAACACAATGCAGTATGCTTAATAACTATCTTAAGAAGGGGAAAACACATTCAAACACACTCTCCAAACTTCACCTATCTGAAATGAAGAAGAGAAGTAACTTCCAAGTGCTGAAAGAGCCCATGCTATCTATCAGCTATGAAAAGTTCAACCCCAACAGACCCTAGCTTTTTTTAATGCAGTGGACCACAGGGCCAGAGAAATTCTTCAGCTAATGAGATTCTGGTTATATTAGTACATTCCAAGGCTTTATAAATTGGTACTCAGAGATCAGACACGAAATATGAAGCAAGAACTCTCAAAGTGAAGTCCAAAAATACACCTTCATGCCCAACAATATTCTGTAAAGAATAAAATGTGCATTCATTTGTTCTATATTTATTGTGGTTTATTATTGCCTTTATCTCCTTGTGTTGCAGTCAGATTTGTGAAAGACATACATTTACTCTGTTTTTGGTTTTGCTATGGCCAATGTGTTACTTTTCTGCTTTAAGTTACTGCATATGCTGGATTTCATATCCTTGGTCACAGAAAAGAGCCATATTATGCTAGATAATGGAGAAAAAAAAATACAAGGAGAAATTTTCAACTTAAGGCCCTAATTTTACTATTTCTCTTACAAATATCTTTCATAAGAGAGAAAAAGTTATAAAACATGAAGATGTATGGTGTAATATGATATATAAATGACAAAAGCAAAAGAAAAGCAAAATAATGGGATGAAAAAAAAAAAAGGAAATTATAGTTGTGGGTTGACCCTGGCTGGATGCCAGGTGCCCACCAAAGCCACTCCATCACTTTCCTCCTCAGCTGAGCAGGGGAGAGAAAATATCAGGAATGTCTAGTAGGTCAAGATAAAGGCTGGATAGGATCACCCACCAGTTACTGTCACAGGCAAAACAGACTCAGCTGGGCAAAATTAGTTTACTTCATTGCAAATCAAACTAGAGTAGGGTGATGGGAAATAAAAACCAAATCTTAAAACCCCTTCCCTGTACTACTCCCTTCTTTCTAATCTCAATATCATTCTGCATTTTCTGTCCCTCCTCCTCCACCATAGCACAGAGGGACAGGGATTGGTGTCTGTGGTCAGTTCATCACACGTTGTCTCTGCTGCTTCTTCCTCCTCGGGGAGAGAACTCCTCACATTCCTTACCTGGTGGTAAGCCCTAGCATGTGCTCCCTCCGACGGGAACATGAACGTATGTTTTTTGCCACAAGTTGCAGTTTTTCCTGAACTGCTCCAGAATGGGTCCCTTCCATGGGCTGCAGTCCTTTAGGAGCAGGCTGTTTCATTGTGGGTCCCCCTTGCAGTCACATATCCTGCCACCAAACCTGCTCCAACATGGACTCCTTGCTGCACCAGTACACAGGTCCTGCCAGGCACCTGATCCAGCACAGGCTTCCCACTGGGTCAAGGCTGCCTTCAGGCATTCAACTGCACTAGTATGAGGCTGTCCCTCCATTAGTTGCAGGGGGATCTCTGCTTCTCTCTGCATCTCCATGGACCTCACCATGGTCTTCACCATGGGCTGCATGGAACATCAGCTCCAGCTCTTGGAGGACTTCCTCCCCCTACTTCTCTACCAGCCCTGACATCTGCCTGGCTGATTCTCTCATAAATTCTCAGTCCTTTCTGGCTTTTCTTCTGCAGGAGTTTGGTTTCTTTCCCATCTTGAATACATCATCCTGGAGGTGCTACTCCCATTGCTGATGGGTGTGTCTGTGGCCGGTGGCAGGTGCCTCTTGGAGCCAACTGGCATTGACTCAGTTGAACATGGGGGAAGTTCCTGACAGCGTCTCACAGAAGACATGCCTTTAGCCATCATGCTCCAAAACTTTTCCATGCAAACTGAATAAAATACTATCAGAAAGCAGAGAATTTAATTGGAAAGTGGAGTAGCCCACCTGCCCAATTAATTCCAGATCTGTTTTCAAGTGCAGTGTCTCCATTCTATTTTTATTCCAAGAATTATAAAAAAAAGATATTTTATGCCTAAGAAATATCTGCAAAATGAACAATCAAGCCATTTTAAGAGGTTTTATCTTGTTTTTGTTTTAAGATTAGAAGATCACAGTGTGAAATTGTACTGTTAGAAACAAAAATGGTTTCCCTCTGTTCTGTACAAAGTTGAATTGCACCCCTGGAGATCTGCCAAACAACCTGGAAATAATTTAAACAACCAGTGATCCATGTTGAGTGATCTTTACCTCCTCACTCTCTGCCTGCTTTTGTTCTTTGCATTTTTTCTTTGATCAGATGGTTGCTGCTTGAATAAAGAAGGATGACTAATTGTTTAAAAATATCTTAAACATCTTTTGAAGTACTCCATTATGACAAGTTCTGTCAATGCTGCAATGCTTCACCATCTACTCTCCTGTTTTATTAATGACAAGTGAACTAAATGAGCTATAGTGTTCAATGCAATGTGAAGGGTACTTGATGCACAGCTCCCACTAATGATTAAAAAAAAAAAAAAGTGTGGCTCATTTCCTGTATTATGTTAATACTAATATTTTCAGCCCTTCTTACTTCTATGTAAACATTAGGTCTTAATCCATAGAAGAGCCTTGGGAAGCAGTTTTACCTTTCTATCCTACTGAAAACTTGCAAGTCCAAAGTTTGATCTCTAATAAACATGGCCTGAATTTAAAAGGTCTTCACCACAAAGGACCATCTGTCACTAGAAGTGCATTGTTATCCATAAACACATGTAATTTTATTGGAATCCCCACGTATGGATTTAGAAGAATAAGTATGTGCACTCTGGAGAGGGGAAGGAAAAAAAAGCAGCCCAAATATGTGTGTATAAATATTTGAATTCACTCCATCCCTAGATTTTATTTAGACCTCAAAACTCCATATATTTCTAACTTAATAATTAAAAATTATTCATTCACCGTGAGTGAAAACAGAGAGTAAGATGTAGTTGCACTTTCTGTTTTTGATGTTAGTAACCATGTAGTGTGGACGAGTATCCAAAACCAAAAAAAAATTAATTTTTCCATTTTTTAGAAATGGTTAGAGGTTGTCATTGTTCTGAGAAACAATATTTTGATTTTGATGGAGGGAATTCTGACAGAAGAGTGAAACGGTTTGCAGTGAAGCCCAGTAGATGACTACAGCTTCTAACTGTGTAGCACCTGTAGAAGCCGAGAAAATAAGGGTGTAGGTCTCAAACACCAAGGGCCATGAAGCCAACCACAGATTGTTGTGTAAGAACCTCGGCAAGGAAAAACAGGCTTTGGCTGATGAAGGGGCCATGCCATGGCATACTATGGCAGCACTTTTCTGTGACCAAAGTCCTTGTTCTGGTTCCTGCAGATAAGCACAACACAGTACTGTGTAGGTGCAGGACTGAGGTCAAATTGAGGGGGATGAGAACACCAAAGACCCCTGAAGCCCTCTGATCCATTTCCAGAAAGGTCTAGAAGAATGGGCTGTGCATGACAACTCATTCGCATGGAAAGTGAGAAACTTTGCCTCAGGGTGGGGAAAACTTACCTATTAAAATGTATACCAGCAAAGCCTTGGATGTGGCCCCCAGGATCCTGGACACCCTGTTGGTTGGATTGATGCTGGACCCAGGACAGGTGATCTCCTTTCCTATCTAAGCAGTCTCTCCCTTTCCTCTTTACTTTTGTTCTGTTATTTCTTTCACTACTAGAAGTCAAGGGACCAACATACTTGTTTCCATCCTGTGCATATAATTTATTAATAAGACTTTGTGTTTTCAGACCCGACTTCTGATTTTCCATTTTGGTCATAGGTATCTATGAATTTTGGGTTCTCTCTTTCTCTTGGGAGTGGAACATGAAACCACCCACCACCATGTTATCAGCACTCTTGAAACAACTCAGCAAACACAGTGCAAATGTTCTCATAGGAAATTAAACTGCAGATAGAGGCTATTTGCAGAAACAAGCAGTGATTCTTGAACAAAATGGGACATTGTAGAAGGTTCCATCTTAAAATGGTAAACACCTTTTCCTGAAAACCGGGTATCCAGTTGGGTATCAAAGAGGAAAACATAACCACTGAAAGGGAATTTAAGGAAAGCCATGTGTAATCATGTCAAAGATCTAAAATTACCAGATTGTAAAAATCTTAATCTATTTGGTATTTTATTAGTATTCATAGCAATTTCAGTAAAATATGTGAGATTTTTTTCTGCCACTAAATAATGTTGCAGAACACATTTAGATCTTACAGGCCCAGACTGCCTCATATTTTTTAAATTAGACTGTGCAGGTATTTGCTAAAGTCACATTTTCAGGTCCTTAGTAATTGAACTGGGGAAGAATGGATGTAGCTAACAAGTTGCAGATTGCCCAGTTGAAGAATTCTTCAGAGCATCTCCCAGCAGAAATGATGGCTCTGGACCAGTTCTGAGATATAGATTTGAAAAATCCCAGCTGATCCTTTATAGTAGATTTAAGAACATATACTGGATGTTAGAATGTATTCCAAGTAGTACTTCAGAATATATGAGATCACATTCTAGAAGACATTTTTGAATGCTGAATGCTGTGTCGGTTACCCTTTTGCATATTTTTAAGCACTACAAGTACTGGGAGCCTTGGTGATAGTCGGAAGAACAACTAGCCTAAACAGAAGAATAACAGGGCTAAGGGAGCAGATAAAGAAAAGACCACAGACTCTAAGATGGTATGTTCTGTTGAAAACGTGCCAAGAGGGCCAAAATACACACAGGAGAGATAAAGGTGAAGAGGTGAATGCCTGAAGACCAGCCCCACAGCCTGAAGACCACCACCACAACAGACTGCGTATCCCCAGAACAGTGTGGAATAAATTACCATAAATAAATTACCAAGCGAGGACAGGCGGGGTCATGGAATTAATATGTATGAAGGGGGATTATGGAATGTCATGCATATGTAAGATCTCAGGGAATAATAAGGGGGGCAAGTTCCCTGGTGGATATGCGTGTCTGGTGAAATTATTCCCCACGCATCTCAATGTTGATAAATACATACTGCTCCAACAACTATTATTGGTTGTGGAGTCCTTTCCATGGCGTTTCAAGTTCAGTCAAAAACAATGAATTATTTTTTGTTTGTTTCAAGCATTTTTTACTTTAGTTCTCCACTGAGTTTTTGAAAACCATCAATCTCTCAGTAGAAGAGTACGGGTGTCAATGTTCTTAGTGGAAGTGGGCCAGCAGACTCCCACCACTTGTCCAAATCCATACTGACAACTTTGCATGAGATACTCAGGTTGATACTAATTTTAGCAGAAGTATGTGGGTGTCAAAAGAATTGAGAGTGGAAGCTTCTAGTATGAGCAAGGTGGGGCTGACTGTCAATGTCAGATGATGGGAAAAATCATGCTTGGTAGAGAGTTAATAGTAATCAGACAACTGATTAAGGAGAGAAATAATTATAGAGAGAACTGATTAAGGGAAAGGAAGCCAACACTCATCAAGGGTAGCATGAGAGACAAGATACTAGAAGATGCCTAAACTGCCAAAAGAAATGTGGGTGTACTTGTTTCCTTTAGCTTCAAGAAATGATGACTGGGGAAAGTGCAGCACAGAGTGAGTTCTCAGGAAAACTGGAAACTGAGCAAGATAAAAACCTAAGGGGCAAAATATGGCAGAGAGCTTTCTGAGGCAGAGCAGTATTTGAGGAATGTGTAGCAGGTAAGGCTGGACAGAGAAAAGCAAAAACACCCTGGCAAAGCAGAGCAGAGTGGAGGGTGAAAGTCACATCCCATCCTAACACAGAAGAAATGAAAGAGTCTAGCTGAAAGAGCAGGAAATTTGTCTTAAAGGATTAAGAGTACAGAGAAAGGGAGGTATTTGTTTCATGTAAGGTTATGCTTTTAAAGTGTTGGTGGCTAACTACAGAGGTCTGTAGAAGTAGAGGCTCTTTATCGCCTGATCAGTTGTTTCCAAATTAAAAGCTCATCTAAAAAAAATAGTTACATATTGTAACTATATACATTACTATATGTAACAAATGTGATTAAAAAATGAAAAAAAAATACATTTTTTACTTCTTCCTTTTAGCTTCAACTTTATTCCCTAGATAAATGCCCAGCACATTAATGGAATATGGTCATTCAGAACAAGAAAGGCGTTTACTTTTCTAATAATATATTCCTAAAGTATTTTCTCATGGTGGGAGGGGAAACACACTCTTTAATGACTTAAAATTCCTATGAAAATTGACACTATGCTGCCCATTACTTTGCCTTCTTTTCTTCCTCTTTTGCATAGCATGTCTCTAAGTAATGCTGTTCCTCCTTTAGACCTCCTTATCAACTGACTTGTGAAGGTCAGACCATATTTATCTCCCTTGTTCATCTTCAGGCCAAACTGCTGGGGATAGCTACCATGCTTGTAGTGAATTACAGATCAGTTGCAGAAATACCAATGGGATTTCATATTATGTTGTCTTAAAGATCAAATATGTTTATTATGATCAACATATTAATATGTGAAACTAAATGAATGTATAATAATTTATCACTTATTGCAGCATTTTGCCAAATTTTATTCTGTGTTTTTTTTTTTTTAATTTTTTGTTGTGATTATGCTGGTTTTAATATGCTTGGATGGTTATAATAGTGGTTTCTTATAATAGTATAATAGAACCTTGTTCATTTATTTTGATGTGCAATATTTTGGGGAATATTAACCAATCTAGGAACAATGAAGGACTTCAAAAGTGAGAATACAGACACCAAGAAAGTATGCAAGAGCATTACAGTTGCTACTGTAATTCAAAGACTGCATTCATCCCTCTCTTCCACTGATGTAAATCACAAATGACTTCTTTTTAGTCCATACATATTTTTAATATTTATATACATACACACAATGATAACTTATTATAAAAACCATGCAGGTCTTACCTTTATTCTCCATTAATATGTACTGCATAGTGAGTTGTTAATTTTGTTCTAAGATCTACTGTAATTATAATGTCTTACAGTGAAAAATACTGCACACAAAGTTTGAAAACACTTCACTAAAATGAATATGAATTTTTCTTTTGATTTTTGTGAATTCAGTAAAATGCAGTCCTTTTTCCCTCTCTCATTTTGGTATTATATGCTATGCAAAACAACCACAGCAGAGTCCTGTAGGGGAAAAAAAACCGAATTGTTTTAAGGGTATAGGACTAAAAAAGGAGGGTTCTCATTCTTCTTTTCAAGTCTGAGGTTTGGAAAGTCATGCCACCTATCTGAGCCATTCCATTCCTGGTAATTCTTTGTGCCAGACCTTTTCACTTGCAGGAATACAGTCTCATGTTATAGTGTTTTGCACTGGACCCTGAATAATAAGGCTCTTAGGGTGTTTTCTTTTGACCTTTAGGTCCTTTTTTAATACATAAAATGATACTGAAGGAACTGGAAATGGAGGCTTTAATCAAACTTGAAATTTGGCTTTGATAGCAAAGTTTGCTTTCCTCATTGTCTGCAAAGCAAGTGCTTGGTGGTTCAACTTTTCTGCTTATATACTAAATTAAGTACAGCAAATAATTCTTCTTCAGCTTCTCTCTTTGCCTTTGAGCCTCTACAGCTGCATTCATACAGCCTGGATACCTAAAAAACAGTAGATACCACTAAAAAGGCTGGACCTCATTGCTTCTAATTATATGTAGTTAAAGTAGGAACTATTTCAAATTAAGCTCTTTTGGATCCTGGTGTGTTGGTTTTACTATCCAAAGACACTTACTATGGAGAGTACATATCTGAGGTTTGCACCTGTTGGCGATATCACATTAAAACATGGTTTATGAGGTACCAAAGCATGGTTTATGATAAATGTGTTTCCAAATTGAAATTGAGAAATGGCCTGTATAAAAGACATAGGCCAAAAATATGAACAGTTATAGACAAATCTTAAAATACCATCAGAAATATTCAGCTCACTTATAGAGTTTTGTCTGTCTGGAATTCAAGAGTAGACTTGAGTAGATACAATTGTGTATCATGCACAAAAGATTGCCCACTACAAGGCAAAGACATTGCTAATTTTCAGAGTAAATAAATATAGCATTTTAACATGCTATATAATAATATATTCTTTGCCTACAGAAAATTCTTTTTTGACAGAAACATACAGACAGGATAATTTGCAATTTAAACAAAAGTGTGTAAATAAGTGTGTTTTAAAGTCAACTACTTTTTCTGTTCTACCAAAACAAAAATTTTACTGAAACATGTACAAACTTCGATGCATCTACTGTTCTTTTCCGTTAAGTTATGGTGACTATTCTAAAAACTGTCAGAATATTTATATTTCATTAAATAAAAGTATAAACAAGGATTTCTTTATTCTCGTTGCATATGGAGGGTAAGTTTGCCTATACATGTTTTTTATATAACTTTTGGACAATGGCAAGTGAAATCCTCCAATGCACTGTATTTGATTTCCCTGACAGTGCAAAGCAAACATGCTTATTAACTATATTGACTCTGTGAATCTTTAAGGCTGTCATGTCTATCTACAGTTGGATGTAGATAGCAGAACTTTGACTCAGCATGTCACTTCTTACCTTGCCAAGCTTGAGAAATGTGAGCAACGAGACCTGCAAAATGAAATGTTGCCTGACAGCAGCCAGCCTTCCAGACTCAAGAATCCTACTACAGAGCTATCTTGAAAAAACGTGTATCACTCTTAGGACCTTTCAGATTAGTGGAGTGATGCAGCTTTATTATCAGACATTGTTCAGTTCATCATAAACGTCTCACTGCCACTGCACCTTATGTGGGAAAAGGGCTATATAAAAGCAGACCATATTCCAATCTAATTCACACAGTGGCTTTCTTGGTAATTAAGATCCAAATGGTGTTAAATTTCTAGGGATTTTCTATTACCAGTATGAATCAAATGATTTTAAATGGCTAGATTAAAACACTTGGTGTCACTGCTTAAGAAAAGGAGTGAAAAGGGATCTTTGAAAAGTAATAAATAAGATTTATTTAGAGATCCAATTTGTTTCTAAGTGACCAAAACAAATTGATTTGAAAAAAATAGATGGAAAGAAGATCTTTATTACTTTTCAGCTGGTGGCTGTATGTCTTTTAAATCCACCATTAAAAGCCTGTTCAATGGCCATAAATATAAGTCCAGAGAACAGAGCTTGCAATAAAATAATTGGTGTTGTTGCACAGAGAAAAGAATTTCACAATGAATACTGTTTTATTCATGCTTTAGATCTTTTGAGGGAAATTATTCACTCTGTCTCTTATTGACTATTTTGTACCCAAGAATATTCATGGATGTTTCCTTACTGAGGACCTGGACAGAAGAATGTTCATTACAATGATGTGAAGGCCAAAATCCACCCTCCTCCCTAGCAGCCATACTTCCTAGCTTCATAAATTTCTCACAGAAACCAATAAGACTCTGCCTGGCATACTGGAAGAAGGGAGGAGACTTAGCTCCTACCACTTAAGGTCTTTATGACATGAAGGCATACAGTGAACGAGTCACACGCAGCAAAGCTCTCATTTGAGGAGTCTAAATAATATTCTTCAGAAATTCGTGCATGAGACTGTATATTCAACCCAAAACCAGTCCTTTTGAAAACTACAAGAGAACTGATCCTACAGTTTTGTCATTGCTTGTTTCTGTCTTCCATGCACCTTTTCCTTAGACATTTGCATATATTGCTAAAATCCTCCTGAGCCTTCTTTTTTCCATCTTGAATGGTCCCAGCTCTCTCAACATTTCCTCATAGGAGAGATGTTTCAATTCCTAAAACATTTTAGTGGCCTTTTGCTGGACTCTCTCCAGTACATCCATATCTTTGTTACACTGAGAAGCCCAGAAGTAGTCTCACTACCACTACTACTACCTGGTGGTATCACCAGGGCTGAAAAAAGCTGGAGAATTGCCTCCCTCACCTGCTGGCAGCAATCTTCTTGATGCTCTAGGTCTTTCTTGCTGTAAGGGCATGCTTGCATTATCTTTGCAGAATTATCAGGCTCTCTGATAAATGAATCCTCTAATAAACTCTAATAAACTGAAAATATAGAGCTTTTGATTTTAGGTCCAATGATTGTATAATTTTGTAGTTGGAGAGCTATGTGGAGTTCTTTTAATTTTTATTTTTGTTTGTTTTGGTTTTCAAACTCTAGCAGTAAATGTCAACTCCCTCATATTTGGAGACCTCTCAGCCTTATTATAGCACCTCATTCTCCTAAAGAATAAGTCACTTCTGTTAAGTTTGATATCCTTTAATACAAAAAAACTACTTCCCTAGGTTCTTGTGCTGTCCACTGTATTGCTGTGCCTCTTAACAGACATTCTTACCATGCTCTAGTGAGATCTACAAAATCTGGCATTCTTTCCAGGCCTCTCTTTTCCTTCAAAGATCTTCTTGTCATTAAGAAACATTGAAAAAGAGTAATTATACAGCTTTAGTTACTTTTCTTGGAGTACTAACTGACCAACTCACCTTGACCAAAGTTATACTGAAGTTTATGTCACAGCCTCTCAAACCACTCCTCCCCTCCTGTCACAACCAGAAAATCACAGTTAGCAGAAGAAAACTGGCTGACCCTTCAGTCCTTTTAATGCAAAGTGGGATTCTGAGCAGCAAAAAGTATCAACATAGTAATTAAAAATATCTGGCCAGCCTTTGCCCTAAGCCAGCTAAACCCATCTGATCTTCTTTTCTGTCGGTGCTGCTGCTGAAAACAGCAGTCTTCAGCAGAGCAGAGAGCTGAGATGGTGAATTTCTTACTAGCTCTTGTCTGTTCTGCCCTTTGGTTAGTTTAGGTAGATGATGGAGGCATGATGATTCTATTCCTACCTCATCTTCCCAAAATTCAGGGTCACAACTCAACTACGAATCCATCTCCCTTCTCTTCACACTTCTGTATTCTCATCTTAACACACCTCCATTAACCTACAATCTCTCTGGGTATATCACCAAAGGAGGAATTTACTGGTGTCCCACTTGAGATGTACTCACGCCGCCTTTCATTTAGCTAGAACGAATAATGGATAATGAGGTAGCATAGCCACCACTAGAGAGAGCTCTGATACTAGAATTATGATCAAGCCCTATTTTGTACAAGTTCCTATTGCAGAGTTCAGGGGCAGTTGCTTGAATGGATTGAGTGTCAAAAAGGAAAGAACAATACAAACCAGAAGGAACTGCAGTGTGTTAGGGAAGATTTTAGACTCAATATTATTGGACTGTAGTCTACAGAAAAGAGAGAGTGTTTTTCTAGTTTGGACTCTTTCCACTTTAATTCAGCAGTTTTTTTGATGTTCCACTTGCAATACTTATTGCTGCTCAGCTGCTCTGCTTCATGGTTTATGACTTGATATTGCTTTCAAGAGAATATAGGATGAAAATAGAATACTGGAATTTGGGGGGGGGAAATGTGATTTATGAATCATGCCATTTATTGTTGCTTAGGTACTTCAGTAAAATTTATGCAATTTTCAAAACCCAGTACATCCACACAATTTAAATGGGATGTATCTTTGAGCAGAGAAAGTAGTTGTATTATTCTTTCATTAACACCAGAAAATAAATATACTGGTGATACCAACACTGTGCAATAATCTTTGTGGCTTTACTATCATAGTCCAATACATCTTTACAGAATGTGAGATTCGAATAATACCAAGATGAGGACTGATAGTGCTTGAATAAGTAAGGCCAAATAGGCAATTCCATTGTTTTTATAAATACTGCAGTAAAGGTACCATAATTTGGTCAGTATTCCTCTATTACCCTCTTAAATGTGATCTCTGTTATTCCACCGCAATGTAGGGGTAAGGCCAACACAGCAGGCTGTATAAGTAAAGAAAGGATCAAATACCCTGTGACAAAGTGACAAAATAGAAGCCAGTGTTCAAAGCCTGTATTTCAAAACCATATTTAGCCTTTATTTGCACTTGGGATTGCCCAGACCCAAGTGCAGGACCTCGTACTTGGCCTGTTGAAGTTCATGAGGTTTGCACGGACCCAGCTCTTTACCCTGTCAAGGTCCCTCTGGATGGCATCCGTTCCCTCCAGTGAGGGAAACCTCCCTTCCCAAACCACACCACACTGTTTGATGTAATGGTCCAACTTTCTGAAGGTGCACTCAATCCCACTGTTCTTGTCGCTGACAAAAAAGTTAAACACTGCTGGTCCCAACACATATCCCCCAAGGAATGCCACTCATTGAGAGAATGCAATTCAGAGACAGATTTGTTGGACTGGTGGGGAGGTCTATAATAATTTCTTGGGACCCTGTAGAAGCCAAGAAGATAAAGGGCTAATATGTGGGTCTCAAACAGTGTTAGTTTGATGGCTGTGGATTGTTGGTAACAATCCCTTAGCCTCACTTCGCTGACAAAAGGGAAGAAATGGGTGCCACACGTCATGGAATCCTAGAATCATAGAATCATTAGGCTGGAAAAGACCTTTAAGATCATCAAGACCAACCTTCACTACTGCTATGTTTAATCTTGAATATAGTATGTTTTTTGATGTTCAAGAACTTGTCAACTCCTACAGCCTGGTGGAAGGTGAGACAGATGAGGCCATTGTGAGGTAGGTGCACAAATGGTTGGAAGTATTATAGAATGATCCAAATTTTGCAAAAAAATCAAAAAGCCCATTGTGAAGAAAAGGAGGAAACAGTCAGAAAAGTGTCAGTGGTATATTTGAATTAATCTTTCAGCCTCAAACACACCCTAATTTTAACCAAAGATATATTTGAAACCTGAAATAACTAAGTTTGCTTACTATCTGAAGAAGTGAGTGCATGGAAAGAGGGGAGAGATGACATCTGACAGTGCTCCAGTTGGTCAAGGTCTGATACAAAGTGGGCAGAAGACTGATCAGCAGGCAGGAAGGCCAGTGGGCCGCAGGGACTATTGCATTCCCTCACAAGCTGCTTAAACTCTGAATGCAGCTGATTTGAGTGCAATGACAGTCAGTTTCACCTGTAGTGTCCCGCCTAAATATTTCCATGAAGCCTGCCCTTAGTGCCCAATGTACTGCAGAGAGGGAGAAAAATGTGTAGCGCCTTGAAAAGTACAAACAAATGTAGCAGGTTTTAAAAATTATGGTATATATACCTAAAAAGCACCAGTTTCACAGCTGTAACCATTACCTCTTTACAACATCTTTTATAAACAGGTCCTTAAAATACTCATGGGTTTCTCTTTGGTAAAAAATGCTAAACAAACTTGAGATTTGAATGAGCTCACTTCAGTCAACAATATTATGCTGATTTAACTCAGCTGAACATCTGTACCAGTATTGTATATACAGGAATATAACACTATTCAGTAAAATCAGAATCACAGAATCACAGAATCACTAGATTGGAAGAGACATTAAAGATCATCAAGTACAACCCATGCCCTAACACCTCAACTAAACCATGGCACCGAATGCCATATCCAGTCTTTTTTTAAACATATCTGGTTAACATATCATTCTGCATGGTGAATCCACCACCTCCCCAGGCAGACAATTCCAGTACTTTATCACCCTTTCTGTAAAAACTTTTTTTCCTAATATCCAACGTATATTTCCCTTGGTACAGCTTGAGACTGTGTCCTCTCGTTCTGTCAGTTGCTGTGTGGAGAAAGAGACCAATCCCCACCCCAGGTATAACCACCTTTCAGGAAGTTGTAGAGAGTGATATGGTCACCTCTGGGTCTCCTTTTCTCCAGGCTAAACACCCCCAGCTCCCTCAGCCATTCCTCACAGGGTTTGTGCTCCAAGACCCTCACCAGTTTTGTTGCCCTCTTCTGGACATGCTCAAGCTTCTCAATGCCCTTCCTAAACTGAGGGGCCTCATCTACAGTTACTAAGTTCCCTCCTGCATCCAGTAGAGAACAAAGGTTGGTCTTACCCTTCCTTTTGCCATTAATATATTTGTAAAAATATTTTTTATTATCCTTTACAAAAGTGTCCAAATTAAGTTCAAACTGAGCTTTGGCCTCACTAACTATTTTCCTACATAACCCCCTTAAATACTTCCTGAGACACCTGACCCTCCTTCCAAAAATGATACATCCCCTTTTTATTCCTAAGTTTTTTTGAAACCTTGTTGCCCATTCAGCCTGGACATTTGCCTTCTTGACCCATCTTTTGGCACACAGGGACAGTCTGTTCCTGTGCCCTCAAGATATCTGTTTTAAAGCACGTCCACCTTTCCTGGACTCCTTTATTTTTAAGGGCTTCTTTCCAAAGAACTCTCTGCATAAATCTCATAAATAGGCCAAAGCCTGCCCTCTGGAAGTCCAATGTAAAAGTCTTAATAATGTTCCTCCTGATTTCACCAAATATTGAGAACTTTATAATTTCATGATCACAGTACCCCAAGTGCCCTCCAACAACCACATCTTCCACCGTCCCATCTCTGTTTGCAAACAACAGGTCTAACATAGTCCCTCCACTGGTGGGCTCATTCACACTGATAAGAAGTGGACCTCCACACGCTCTAAGTTCTTCCTGGACTGCCTCTTTTCTGCTGTATTATGTTCCCAGCAGATGTCGGTTAGTCACCTACAAGAACATGGGCTGGTGATCCTGAAACATTCTCCAGCTGCTTATAGAATAAGTTGTCCACCTCTTCTTCCTGGTTGGGTGGACGATAACAGACTCTCAGTAGGCCTTCCTACTGTTGTTGGCCTTGTTGGCCTTCCCCTTAATTCTTATCCATAGGCATTCAACTTCATCGTCATTAGTTTCAACACCTGTGGTACCAAAAGCCTCCCTAATATAAAGGGCCACCCCTCCACCCCTTTCCC
Organism: Sinosuthora webbiana; assembly: GCA_013397395.1. NCBI lineage: Eukaryota > Metazoa > Chordata > Aves > Passeriformes > Sylviidae > Sinosuthora > Sinosuthora webbiana. The sequence goes on along the minus strand of VXBN01014479.1, from coordinate 10,835 downwards.
CTTTCCTGTCTCTTCTGAAGAGCTTGTAGCCATCCAGTGCAGCACTTCAGCTATGTGAGTCATCCCGCCATGTTTCTGTGATGGCAACTACATCACAGCTTTGCTGCTGCACCATGGCCTCCAGCTCTTCTTGTTTGCTACCCATGCTGTGTGCACGATTGTATATGCACCTCAGCTGCGTTGCTGATTTCACCCCTAACTTCGGCTTACCACCCTTAGGCCTGCTTTCAGAGAACACAGCTGCATCCCCTCCCCCCTTCAAACCTAGTTTAAATTCCTCTATATGAATTCCACCAATTCATGAACTAAAATCCTTCTGCCCTTAACTGCCCATCCAGTTCCAGCAGGCCATGTGTTGTAAAAGTTGCCCCATGATCAAAGAACTCAAAATTCTGCTGATGACATCAAACCTTGAGCCACTTGTATATAATGTGGGCTCTCCTACTCTTTTCATCGTTTTTCTCTGCCACCAAAGGGACTGACCTGTGCTCCTGCCCTGTCAACCACTTGACACAGTGCCCTAAAGTCCCTTTCTATTGCCCTGATGCTCCTCTTTTCAATCTCATTACTGCCAGCCTGGAATATCAGCAGTGGGTAATAATCAGAGGGCTGAATCAACCCAGTGATCTCTTGGTAATATCCCATACCCAGGCCCCAGGGAGGCAGCAGACCTCTCTGTGGGTTGGGTCTGGCTGACGTATGGGGCCCTCTGCTCCCCTCATGACTCTGTCACCCACTATGGTGGGTGACATAGTCAGCCACTATGACTACCCTTCTTTTCTTGTTAATGTTAGAGGTGGTGATCCACCTGACAGATGAAGCGTAATTGGGAGGCTCACTGGGCAGATAATTTTCTTCTATGTCATCTGGCTGACCCTTTAGATCCAGGAACTCATGCCTATTCTGAAATGGCATCTGGGTAGGTGATGGGGTTTGGAAAGAATTTTTATCACCTCCCCAAACAGGAACCCATTTCCACTCCCTTTCATCCACCAGGTGTCCTCCTGTTGCCTGACAGTGGGAGGCATGGGAGTCCTCTGACTCCTGGTGGCCCTCCCTCAAGGATGGATCAAATACATAGTGCAGATTAGCTACTCTAAGCAAGAAATTCATGTCTCTAAAATGGCTTCGGTATTGTCGAGTGAACTCCAGTGTTTTGAAATATAACTATTGTCATGTATTTTACCTGTTCCACAATCCTCCTTTGTGTAGACTGCCTTTCATATGGAAAATCCCCAGAAATGATACTTGGAAGCAAAGACCTAAGCACTTATTTTTCACATTGTTGTGTTTTCAATAGATCAATGACATTGTCTTCATTTATACCAGGAGAAAATATTTATTTTAAAAAAAATCTCTTATAATTACACTGGATTATAATTAAAGAAAAAAAAAACAAACAAAAACTAAGGAATAAAATATGTTACAATTTTTTTTTTCTCAAGGAAGGTTTGGAAAGAGAAAAGTGAAGCAAAAGAGTAGCAGGAGTCTGTGTGTTGTAGAACCTAAAGTCTCTCACAACATGAGCAAAATTATATTAGAATACAGTAAAACTTTATCTCCATACATTAAAAAAGCTGCAGTCAGTGTCATGAAGGGATTGAATGTGAAGTTTGTATGCACTTCCAGTACTCATGGAGGAGACATAAAAGAGACAGGAAAAGGTAGGTGCTGAATCCTGCAAAGAACAAGGAAACCAGGTCCATCCATTTTGACCTCAGGAAGAGGCACACTGAGACTAGGCTTTCATTTGAAAGGGACATACATTTGGAAGGGGCAGTCTAATCCAAATACCTGACTTATTTAGGGCTGACCAAGTTGAAGCATGTTATTGAGGGCACTGTTCAAATGCCTGATAAACACTGACAGGCTTGGGGCACTGAACATTTTTTAGGAAGTCTTTTTTCTTAATCTGGTTTCCTGTGAGAGGCTTGTAGATTTCCTTGTCAGCCAGACCCTGAAAAGTGTGAAATTCATGGACACCACAGTGGAAGGTGCACATGGAATGTAAAGCTAGTAACTCAGAACTGTTCTGCCACACAAGTTAAATGCAAACCTTTATTTCAAAATAAATAGAGCCAGGGAGGGGTGGAGGTAGGGATAGAGTCAACAAAGCATGAATTTCACAGTTTTAACCATTATCCTTTCACAGATTCTTTTATAAACAGATCTTAAAATACAGGTTTCACTTAAGTAAAAAATGCAAAGCAAAGCTGAGATTTGAATAAGCTCATTTGACATGGGAACAAGACCAACAGCAAAGGAAGATATGGAGAACTAAGGATTTTCTGCCTAAAAGAAAATTCTTGGCAGGAATTAATGGCCAAGTTCTGACAATATTCTATGGTCAAACTCAAGTATTAGATGCCTTCTTAATGGGTGGATGTCATGGTTTGACACTGGCCCAATCCCAGGAACCCACAAGAGTTGCTTGTTCACCTTCCTTTGACACAGCTAGCAGAGAAGAGAGGAAAAAGAAAATTAATGAAGGCTTCACGAGTGAGATAAGGACCAGGAGAAATATTTCAAGGGCAAAGCAGGCTCAACTTAAACTGCAAAATTATTTTTACTACTAACAGAATCAGAGGAGGATAATGAGAAGTAAAATAAGTCCTTAAAACACTTTCCACCANGCTCTTGGAGATGAGTCCTTCCCCTGAGGCCATGGGGTCCCTCCCACAGGAGACAGTTTGTGAAATTCTCCAGCTTGGGTCCACTCTCAGGAGCAGCCGCCAAACCACACCTGCTGCAGTGTGAATTCCCCCCTCCCCCCAGTAGTCAGGTAGTCATCCCAAAACTGCTGTGACATGGGTCATGCTTTTCAAGGGGTGCAGTCCTCCAAGTACAGGCTGCTCAGGCCTGGAAGCAGGGCCCCCTCTCTCCACAGGGTCTCCCACTGGATCATAGCCTCCTCCAGGCATTCATCTGTTCCAGTGTGGGCACCTCCCCCAGGGGCTGTGGGTAGATCCCCAGGGGCTGTGGGTGGATCTTTGCATCCCTCATGGCTCCATGGGCTGCAGGGCTGCAGCTGCTGCACCACGATCTCACCACAGCCTGCAGCGCCTGGAGCACTTCCTTCCCCTTCTTTTCTACTGACTTTGGTGTCTCCATGATGTTTTCCCTCACATATTCTCACATCCTCCTCTTCTCTGATTAGAAGCAGAAAGCCCCGTGACTTTGTTTTGATTTTCTTCTTAAATATGTCATCACAGAGGTGTTACCAACCTCTCTCATAGGCCCAGTTTTGGCCAGCAGCATGTCCATCTTCAGAGCCATTGGTTTTGAGCCAACTTGGATTGGTTCTGCTGGTTCTGCTTCCAGCAGCTTCCCATAGGAGCTATCTTTGTAGCCCCCCTGCTACCAAAAACCAGGCCATGCAAAACCAACACAATGGATGAAGAAGAAATAAACTTTTGATGATTTGAACATTTGTAAGACAGATTGTAAAGACAGAAGAATTAATTCCATGTGGATTTCTTAACCTAGATGGAAACATGCAATTGTATAAACTTTTTTTTTTTTTTAAATTAGCATTTGGTGTATATTTGAGAAAATTTCATTGGCAGCCCTAGTCTTTACTTCCAGTTTAAAACAAATTGCTATCTTTTCCAGCATAAGAACAAATGAAGAGCTTTATCCATGCAGCTGTGCTTGTACTCAGCTCTCATTTTCTCACACAGAACAAAAATTTAGCAAGCATTAAATATTAATTGTTTTCTTGATATACATTGTCTTTTACATGCATATTTAATAGCATGATAACATCATCTTTTCAAGTCTAAGTAGTAACCAATTCTTATTAAAACCATACTTTTGCAAAAGAATCTTTAAAAGCTCGGAACCAGATGACAAAGGGAAAAAGAAAATCTGTTGCACTTAATGGACCTGATTTTAAACCCGACCTCAAATTAGGCATGGATTTTTAATATCTGAGTTTAGTAGGTCTACCAAGTCCTAAATATTTAGGACTAGCCTGCAGCAAAATCTACATGAGAAAAAAAAAATAGATGTTGAAAATAGGAGGAGGGGAAGTACCATAAATCAGCTGATTTGGAACTGAGAGGAAAGCATGAAACAGGAGTTAGACATTCAAAAATAACACCAATTAATAGGAAAGTGGTCCTGACAAGCACATACCAGACAATATCTGGGTAGTTCTGAGGCAGCTAATGGTACTATCAAACCCATCTATCATGAAAGCAAACAGACATTTATCAAACATGGTGAATTTTTACGACAATACAACTTTTGGTCATACAAGATGCTGAAACTTTGGAGTTCTGAGCCAAAAGAAAATGTGCCAGCTGTTGAACAGGTGAAAACTGTGGACAAGTTTGGAAGAAAAATCAATTAATTCATGTTTTATGTAAAATAAGACAGCTTTGGAAATTCTCCAGCAATTCAAAAGATATGAGAAATCTTCACAAAAACTTCACTATTGCAGTCAGTCCTTGTTTTGTCACACATATTTTAAAAATGACAGAAAAGAGAATATTTCATCTTCATATGATTTATTTAAAATAGAAAATTCAGCTCCTTGCTGTAGTTCTTTCCTTTCCAGACCTTTTGGATTATTTTTTTTTCTCAAATCAAGAAAAAATCTGAAACTATGTATTTACTGCAGTGGCATTTTCCTTTCCCAAACTATTTCAAGGCAGAAGAGTGATTTCTAACAAAGTGATTTTGCCAACAGTCATTGTAGTTCACCTTTTAAAAAAAACAATTTATTGACAGTAGCAGTAAAAACTCAAGCAAGAGGAAAATTAAAATTAAAATTAAAATTAAAATTAAAATTAAAATTAAAATTAAAATTAAAATTAAAAAAGATACCTTGAATACTGACTTCCCAGTTATTATAAAGTCTGTTTTTTGCTCAATCCACTTTTTTTTGATCCCTATTACTGTACAGGCTGATTTTATTCAGTAGAGAATGGAGGGATAATTATTACACTGAATTCATAGAGCATGCCGAACTTTGTTAATTCTCCACCCACCAGACTAACTTATCTATTTCAGCCACTTCTTCCTCTTTGGTCTTCTACAACTAGGCAGCAGTTTTTTCTGTCACCCGCTTATGAAGAAAAAGGGGGAGGGGGGGAAAGGAACAGATTTATTGTATCACTTCAGGTTCACAATTGTCTGTCCTTCAGCAGGAATGGCAGAAATTTGTAAACATACATAAAACCTTTTAGTGTGAGTAGAGTCTCTTAATTAAAACTGCTCTCTCTCTTAAATATAGCTCTCTCAATTTTAATCTAGTAACATTTTGCCCTGGTGGCAGGTATCCAGATCCATCATTACAGTGCAAGATGATTCAGTGGCTTTCTAGCCCCAGAAGACTCTCTACTTTATCAAAAGTATGGCAGAGGAGAAGACAGGAAGTAAAATGATGAAGGAATAATTGAAACACAGGAGCTTAACCCACCAAAAACAAGAAAGCTGACTCGATCAGTAAGTCAGAGCTGCTGACTGAAGTAAACTTCAGTACCAAATAGCTTGGAATACTTAAGAGAGTTGTGAAAAAATGGCTAATTGGCAAAGAGGCAGAAAAAAGAAAAATTGATTCCATCTTCAACAGAGGTTATAAAAGACAAAACTTTTCCCTAAAGACTACACTGGGTATGCCTTAATGTAGTCTGTTGTAGGCACCATTATTTTTCCTGTTTATATAAGACTCTGTATGGTTAGTCATTAAACTAAATTAACTAAACACCAAAGTAAAAACTGAGAGGTATTTTGCCAAAATGAATTATAACAGACAACCTTTTTTTTTTTTTCCTTAGTTCTGATTTTATTTTGGAATAGCAATATCAAGAAAATAAGATTGACAGTCCCATTGATACTTGAAAATATGCTTTTTCTTCTTAACTGCACATTAAATTTTTCCCAAGCTACATCATGAGATTGGTAATATGATGTGCAGTCTGTTACTGTTCAGCGCTTTTACCAGATCGGAAATATCTGAAAGTCAGTCAGACCTTTGAAGAGCTAAATTACTGGACTGATTTCTGTCCTTGGTAAAGGATAACAGCACATGTAGCTGACAGGCTGCTTGGTCTCAAACTGAGTGAATGAGCTTTGGGAACGTTGCAGAAGTTCCTAACTGGTCTCTCCCATCTGGAATGATCTCGGAAGGTTATGCAAAAACCATGTAAAGACGCTTCTGTGGTTACTGCACATACCAAGTCTGCTGCAAGGGTATGCAGAACAGTGATTCTCAGATTACCAACCTTCAGTTTCTCCTGAAACATAAACTCCTTTCTATAAAGACACATTTCTAATAGATACAAGTTGCCAATCTTCTAAACTAATATAAAGTCCAGAGAACATAGACCAGTGCACTTCTTTTCTCTGTGGGAAGGTAATTGACATAAATATGAATAAACTGTCCCTCAGTATATATAAAACTTTAAGAGAAATTTTGAAAACACAGGGGAATAGACCATTAAAAGCTTTAGACAACAAGATATGTGAAAATATTATCAATGCCACTCTTTTTTAGATCATTAAGCTATTAACATTCTTATTAGGGATTCTCTACTGATGTTGTCAGCCTGAAGAAGACAAGATAAAGGATAATATAGCTTTTGTACCAAACAGGAAAATTATGTTGGATCCAAATTTGCCAAGGAATAAAGCAACAGCACTAGTAGCAAAAGAACCAAATAAACAAGGTGAAAAACATAACAGGAAAAAAAATCCAGCCATGCCGGACATTCTTAGCTCTCAGTTTGGCTTTATTCTGAGCTGAATTCAGGAACAGTAAGTCTTCTATCTCTAAATTACAACATTTGATCATATTTTAAAAGCAGGCTTCTACCACCTGTTCTTACACTGATGAGTTCCTGCATGATTTCCATTGTACCAAGGGGACTATCAGTATTGCAAAGAAAATCGCAGTGTGAGAGTGGTGGTATTCATGAATATCAATAGTGGGGGGACTGCTGATCCAATACTAGCATGCCTGCTGCTTTTGGTAATCAGGATTCAATTCCTTGCTCTGCAACCAACTTCTACAGCCATTAACAAAGCTACCTAAGTTAAATCTTTTGGAAGATACAGATGGATGTGAGTTCAGTCTCACAAAGTTTTATCTGAGCACTCTGGAAGCTCTTGAGAAAAAATAGTTAGGTCTACTAAACTAATATCCATTGCCTGTCAGGAATTGTGTACCATGCTGCATTAGAACAGCCATTTGGTTTCTGGTCCAGAACTGGCTTATATCCTAGCATATGATGGGACAAAGAGTTCACGTCACAGACTCCCAGTAATCTCATCCTACTCCAATTTTTGAGTTAGCATATATTGAGAAGTGATTTCTCTTCATTTGAGACATGGCAAATCACCCTAACTCACCATCTGCATGCTTTTACTCTTTGGCAAAGCCCAGCAGTAGGAGTCAGGTGATATTTCCCTTAAGTCATGCTGTATTATTTATCGCTGTCATAGCTGATAAACCGCCATAAATGGCTGCATTACACAGGAGGTTTCTGCAAGTCACCTGTAAGGCTCCGCTGCTCTTCAGAAACACCAATGCCAACACCAATTTGGCTGGTCAATCTGACACTGCTGGGAGTTCTCTGAGAAAGTCAGATATGAAGTTTGGCAGTAAAAGGAGAAAAACTGCAGTATTGCTTGTTGCTTCTCTTCTGCCTCAACCACAATCTTGTCCAATCCACAGCCCTTTTTCTTTGTCAGTGAGGAAGCTGCAAATATAAGGCCCTGTAGCCCTTTCCTTTCATTTGGACTGAGGTTATATCACCTCTCTTAACCCTTGTAATGACTGACCCTTGAAAGCATAGGATTCCCTTACCTTGCAAAAGCAGGGGTTTTTAAACAGATGTAAGGTGCATCAAGTATATGGGCAGGAGTTTTATATTGTAAGTATTTTTTTTTTTTGTTTTAGGTAATGATTATATGAAAATGTAAAGAATTATCTTTCTGATATTTTCCATCAAAACAAAGGATAGTAACAGAAGCTATAGAGTTGTACTTTTATGGAGGAATAGAATTGTATCTGGTTTTAACCTGTTAAAATTGCATATTTATCCTAATTCTTTATAATAGTTGACACAAAACAATATGAAATCTAAAGCCAGGTGGGGAACACATCTACTGAAACCTGTCATATAATAAAAAAGCATTTTCTCTCAGATGTTTTTCCTTTTGCATCTTCCCTCAAGCAGTTTTTAATTTTATTATATATTTTATTAATGTTTGCCTTTGACGTAATCTTTCTTTAATAAAGGAGTTGTTTTGTGTATTTTTAAGATTATTTTCTCTCTGTTTCTGTTATATTTCTCTTTTGTGAGGTAAACTAAATACTAGCAAAAATATTATTCTAATGCAGTTGAACATCCCATATGACTACAAATCACCTACATCTATATCAGACATTTATATATTAGGGAAATAATATATCTTAAATCTTGTTATGTGTCAGTCTATTCTTATTTTTTAACTATAAAAAGAAAGCAGTAGGAACAGTATGATGTTCTCTGCCAGAGACTGCTGGATATGCTACCATGGAATCAAGAATGCATTAACACTATAATAATTAGAAATAATCACCATTCTGAATTAAATTCTGTCTTTATACATCTCCTAGTTATTAATAATCATTCACATGTTAGTGCAAAAATTTTGAAGGATATGAACTGCTTGAATTGGCTATGGAAGGCTGATCATATACCACACATGGCACAGCTTCTCTAAGTCAGTACTTTTATTTCCCTTGACTGGATATATAAGCTAATGTAAGTAAAAAACAACAATTAATCATAAATGGAAAAAAGAACTTTTTATGGGGCTTTATGCCCTGTAATTCTTATTCAGTTAAACCTTTCTTTAACTGTTTGTTTCATTGATTTTTTTTGGCTAAACAGCACAAAATTTGTGAATATAATAATTAATTCACAAGATCTGTCCATGAGAGCCCTCCTCTCCCATCCTCTCTCCTCGCCTCTCCTCTTCTCTCTTTTGGTCTTGACCTTGCAGTATGTCTAGGCCAAGTGGTTTTACCAGGAATGTCAGTCTATTATATCAGATACAGTTCAAGTAGGTTTTCCACTGTAGTGGGAAAGAATAGGTGAAACAAATGTAGCATACAGATATGCAGTTGTAAGAAAGAGAAAAACGTATAAATGAAAAAGTTAGGAAAAAAGAGAAAAGCAAAAATCTCAAAGCATAAATCCAAAAAAGAATAAAACTTGAGTTTAACATACTACATTAGAAGATGAGATAAGGTTAAACAAATAACCAAAACAAAACAAAACAAAAAAAAAGAAAAGAAAAAAACCCCAACCTCTCCAGCTACATAGATCAATAAAAAAAGTTAGAGACTTCAATACAGAAGATGCTGGCATTTAAAAATTGGAAAGCTTTTTCAGCTGAGAAGAACAGAAAAATCCATAATACATAGCAGGTCAAATAGAAACAGGAAATTAAAAGAGCTAAAAAAGAATTTGAAGAGCATCTTGCAAAGGATGCTCAAACTGATAATGAAAAGTTATTAAAATACATCAAAATTATTCAGCTAGGGAATGGGTTGGATTGTTTGATGACAAGAGTTTTAAAAGGGGAAATCATGAATGATAAGACCATAGTGGAGAAGTTCGGTGAAATACTGCTTTCATTTTTACGGAATGCAGAGAAGGCTGAAAGGCTGAGGAATTTCCCACACCTTGTAAATTCTTTGTAGCAAATAGATCAGGGGATCTAGAATAATTCAGGGAAGCTCAAGAGTCCTGAATATAAAGATTTAATGATGGGCTGGTTCCTTGCTACCTGGCTTTGCAGAGGCTGAAACCACTCACTACCTGTGGCCCTGATCTGCACTGCACTGCACTGCTTGGACTTGATGTGTTTGGAGACTGTATTATTAACCCTTGACGGAAAATGGATCTGTTTTATGGGATATATAGGCTCTCCTTTCTCCAGGGCTACCTAAGTTAACCTTCCCTCCTTGTCTTTCCCTCAAATTCTTCTTATTTCTCTTGGGCCAGGTGCTTCAACTAGGACTGAAGCAGTACTCATTTGGTCTCTTCCTGGCAAGAATAGCTTTAATTTCACCAGCATATTGCAACTTCACTCTGAGGATTAATTAATTTTTCCTGTGGGTGGCAGTCTATGTGCTGAAATAAAATTCATTTTACTTCCAGTTTCATTGGTTTTGCAGTAACTGGTAAAGCGTAAGCTGCTGAAGATTGCACCGAATATCTGAGCAAGATAAATGAAGTCCCTTAGTACAATATCTATACTTATATGTCAAATATAAAGTTTCTCAGCTACAGAATTTCATGATCAAGTTGGTGTCTGCATATCCCCTGCAGCTATAGAGCTTAACGCAAAACCTCCATAATGAGCAGGTAAAATACAATGTAAAGATAAATAAATAACTGTGAATAGACCTTGGTAAAGAGAGTTGATTCAATGCCACAGGATGCCACCTTTGTTTTTCTGTCTTCCCTCCTTAATTGGCATTGTATCAGGAGCACAAACTTTTTACATACAAATGATTTCTGGACATGCACTTCAGCCTTACCTCACTATATTAAATAAATTCAGCACTAGCATTGTTAATTTTTCTGAACAGCTGGACAAAACACAGTTAGATTTTCCCCATGTTTCAAAAATCACTTAGGGAGCTTATTATAAGAACTACCATGGCAGAAAAAAAATCTCAAGTTATAAATAAGGTAGCTATTATGAAAGATGAATCTATAGATCAATACATTTTGTGCAGAGCCTGAGACAGTGATCTACAGTGCTTCTTTCCCATACACATTTTATATAGATTTTATTATCTTAAATATTTTTTAAAAATATATATTATA
>VXBN01014474.1:35071-48959 GCA_013397395.1 Sinosuthora webbiana | reverse complement strand
CGCCGGCCCTGCCCCGCTCCGCTAAAAACAACCATAGTGACCCCTCAGCTGTGACCCCTCAACTGTGCCCCCAAATCCCATATTCATCCCCGTGGCCAGGCGGACACATCATCAGTGTGTCACTGTGTGAGCGGACATTGGGAGTGGGGGACGACAGGACCCAGGGCTGTGCCAGCCTGTGCAGGACCTGTCCCAGCTGCTGTCAGACATGTGTTTTCAGTTCTGCAACAGCTCTTTGTCACTGTCAGCTTCACTTTGGGACAGCTCCGTGTCTCTGTTGAATTCCTTTTGGTAATTCTCTTGGCCCATGGTGTCTTCTCCTTGGGACAGCTCTTGGTCTCTCTCCTGTTCCCCTTGTGACAGCTCCAGGTGGGTGCAGTCTCCCCTGGGGCAGGTGACACTCAGCTCCTCTCTGCCCTACCAACCTCACAGCCTTGCTGGGAGCCTCAGCTCAGGCCAGCTCCTCAGGGAAGATCCCGCTGATCCCCTGGAGATCCAGGCTTTCATTGCTGCCACCATTTCTGAGTTGTTGCCATATATTCCTACTGGTTCAGTTCTGTCATGGGGAAGAATAAGACCATCCAGGCAAGATAAAGACACGTCTGAATTTGCAGGATTTTGCAGGAGGAACGTGGAGCCGTCCCATCTGGGTGGTCCCATGTGCTCTGGCAGATCTTTCCGTGCTTTGTTTTATCAAAGTCTTCACTTGGGTGAAAATACTGAAAATTGAGCTTAATTTGAGACTCAGAGGAAATCCGGATGTGCTTTGGAAAATTAAGAAAACGCATCCTGAGTATTTGATAAACGAGTAAAGCTGAGACTGAGCAGTTGGCAATTTCCTTTCTTCCCGGCCCTGGTGAACTTTGTCCCCGCCATCCCCCTGGGCAGAGCAGGGCAGGGCAGGGCAGGGCAGGGCTGGGTGTGGTGGTCCCTGGTCACCGGCCCAGCGCGGGCTCTGCCCCTCTGTGTGTTCCAGGCTGCAGAAGGCGCAGGAGGAGCATCGCTCCGTGGAGGTGGAGAAGGTGCACCTGGAGAAGAAGCTGCAGGACGAGATCAGCATTGCCAAGCAGGAGGCACACAGGCTGCGGGAGCTGCGCGAGGGCACCGAGAACGAGCTCAGCCGGCAGAAATACGCGGAGCAGGAGCTGGAGCAGGTGAGGGCTCACCTGGGGGGATGTGCCTCGTAATGGTTTGAAGGCAAAACAAGTGGGAACCTCCAAGTCACAAATACAATTTAATAAGAAGAAAGGGAAAAAAAAGTGAAATAAAATAGATGCAATAATACAAAAGACAACTGACAGAGTCAGAATACAGCCTGAGCAGGGTGATGGAAGCAGTCCAGATGAGGTGGTCTTCCTGAAGCAGTNCCCCTGGGCGGAGCATCTCACAATGGGATGATGAGTCCTGCAGGGGGTCCTTGATGGCCCATTAGACAGAGAGAACTCCAGAGGGGGTTATCCATGAGTCATGGGCAAGGCACTGATGGGCCATTAGCAGAAGACAGCCCTGTGGGAGGGGGCTGGGAAAACACTGCCCCACCTGGATTCAACAGTTCATGAAGATGGTGATAGAATACTTTGTGCACATCCTGTACTACAGCCTGGGACAACCTCCACAGAGATGTGGCACTGAGGGCAGTGCTGCTCCATCCCTCTGGGAAATCATGGAAACACACAATGTCTGCATTGGGAGGGACCTTAAAGCCCACTCAGTGCCACCCCTGCCATGGCAGGGACACCTCCCACTGTCCCCAGTGTCCAACCTGGCCTTGGGCACTGCCAGGGATCCAGGGGCAGCCACAGCTGCTCTGCTCTCTCCTGAGCGGGGCAGAGGGGCACAATCCCAATCCCTTCCCTGCTGCCCACACTGTGGGATCAGCCCAGGGCACAGGGATTTAAGGTCCCAGTGCTCATGGCCAGGGCCTGTGGAGCTTCTCCCAGCAATCCCCAGCTCCTTCTCCCCAGGGCTGCTCCCAGTCCCCTCCGCAGCCTGTGTTTGTGCTGGGGCTGCCCCCACACAGGAGCAGGACCTTGCCCTTGGTCCTGGCTGAGCTCCACGAGGCTGGCACAGTCCCAGCTCTCCATCCCTCCCCTGCAGTGTGTGCCCACAGCACCCAGCTCTGTGTCACTGGCAGTGTGTGGGGCTGCCCTGGATCCCAGTGTCCCTGTCACCAACAAAGACATTTCCCAGTGCCAGTCCTGGCTCCCGAGGGACACCAGTCCTTGCTGCTCTCCACCACCTCTGAATCCAGTGGTGTTGTTGCTTTTCTGTCTTTGCTTTCCCACTCCCCTTTGTGGAGGAAAAGCCCCAAGTCTCTTTTCCATAGTGTCCATTACACGTCCAAGTCACTGCCATGGTGCCAGGCTGGGCAGGTGCTGGTGCCTTGTGACATCCCAGCAGGAGCAGAGGGGTTGGACCCTCTGGGATTTCTGACTCCCTCCCCAGTCCATACAGTCTCTTTGTGTGTTCATGGGTTTAGGTCAGATTTGGAATGAGTTCAGTTCTGCTTTCCGTGTTTCCTCATGGTCACAGGGCTGTGTAAGGGTAGGGTTGGGAAAGCCCTCTGAGACCGTCAAGTCCAGCCATTCCCCAGCACCGCCAAGGCCACCACTGACCGTGTCCCCAGGTGCCACATCCTGTTAAATCCCTCCATGGAGATGACTCCAGCATTGTCCTGGGCAGCCTGTGCCAGGGCTGGACAACCCCTTCCATAAGGAAATTTTCCCAGTGTCCAACCTTTACTGCCCCAAACCTACAAGAAAGTCCAAACCCACAATCCCAGTAGCTGCCTCCTGTCTCACCTGAGGGACAGTTCTCAGCTGGCTCTAAGTTACAGATCAGTTTAAACTGAACCTGGGAGCCAGACCTGCATGGGCCAGGGAGGTTCCTTGGATATTCCAAGGCCATGTGTGTATCCTCCCAGCTGTGTCCAGTCTTTTTGGCTACCATGGAGGACGGGGAAGAAAACAAGGCAGGAATCCAGGGCTTCCCCTGGCAAGGCAGGACCAAGTGTCCTGGGAGCCCCGGGGCAGTGCAGGGGTGCAAACAGCAAATTCCCTTCCTGCCTGGGGCAGCAGCAGCCCCCAGACCCACAGTGCCTGTTCATCCAGCCTCCCTCCTGGGGCCACCCAGCCTCTCCAGGGGGCTGCTGGGCCTCCTTTCCCTGGCGTGTCCATCCTGACACGGGCAGACACTGGGGCAGTGGCTTTGGGCCCCAGGTGGGGCTGGGTGGCCCCGGGTGCCCCAGCGCTCAGCCCCAGCCGGCTCGTGGCTGTGGGGAGGCCCAGCTCTCACCCCTTCCACTTCCCCCTGCATTCCCGTCTGTGAGGAGCCCGGGGAGGCGGCGCTGACGTGACCTCTGTGCTTCCTCAGTCCATCAGGAGGTGAGTACTGGAGTGTCCCACCTGCCCACCGTGTGACCGTAACCCCAGCACCGTGCCAGCAGCTCGAGGACACCCGTGACATTAACCAGTCACCCCCTCTGACCCCACAGCTCCTCCCAGGTCAACATATTCCCTGCTCCCAGGGAATGTTAACCAAGGCCTCCTTCTGCACCGGTTGATTCCTGTCACCAAAGCCATGCCAGAGGGTTTGGATGGTCCTACTGGAGTTGGGTGTCTGGGAGGAAGAAGTGTCCTGTTCCCAGCAAATTCATCCATCCCTCTCTCCTCACTGGGTCACCCTCCGCAGAGCACGACCCCAGTGAGGCCACGGACCCATAGAACACTGAGAGAATTGTGGAATAGAATCCCAGACTGCTTTGGGTTGGAGAGACCTTAAATCTCATCCCATCCCATGCCCCAGCCATGGCAGGGACACCTCCCACTGTCCCCAGTATCCAACCTGGCCTTGGGCACTGCCAGGGATCCAGGGGCAGCCACAGCTGCTCTGGGCACCCTGTGCCAGGGCCTGCCCACCCTGCCAGGGAACAATTCCTGCCCCAGATCCCACCCAGCCCTGCCCTCTGGCCCTGGGAAGCCATTCCCTGTGTCCTGTCCCTCCAGGCCTTGTCCCCAGTCCCTCTGCAGCTCTCCTGGAGCCCCTTTGGGCCCTGCCAGGGGCTCTGAGCTCTCCCTGGAGCTTCTCCTCTCCAGGGGAGCACCCCCAGCTCTCCCAGCCTGGCTCCAGAGGGGCTCCAGCCCTGGAGCAGCTCCGTGGCTCCTCTGGATCTCTCCAGCAGCTCCAGGTCCTCCCTGTGCTGGGCCCCAGGGCTGGAGGCAGCACACTGGGGGATCTCTACCAGGGCAGAGTATAACTTCTTTATAAATTTCCATGTAAATTGTTGCTCTTAGTGATCCAAATGAGATCTTAAAGATCTTCCCAGGAGAATGGAGACACACAAAATAACTCCTGTTTGCACGGATACCCTGCAGAACCACGAGGGTTTGGGTCATGGACACTCCACTCATTTTATCCACTGCTCCTTGCCTGTTCCACAGCACTTCCCTTTCCCACCATTCCCTAAAAACATTGTTCCTGTGGGTGTTCCGAGCACTCCCTACCCCAAACAACCAGTGGCAGATTTCCTACCCATGTTTTCTCTGTATTCCCAAATCCCAGATGCCTGTGGGTGATGGTCAGAGCTCTGCTGAGGTGGGAGCAGCACCTGACACTGCTGCTGTCTGACGGGAAAAGCCAGGAAAAACCTGGGCTCTGTGCCTGAATTTGGCACTCTGGGGCTGATTTAGGCAATTTCATACTGAACAACCCTAAATCACACACGAGTGGTAGTAGTGTTTGACCTCTTGTGTGTGGTGCCTCAGGGCTGCTCCTGGATGGGTGGATAGATGGATAAATACAGAATTTCAGAGTATCTGCCTGTACCCCCGGGGCTCCTGGCTCCCTAAAACCCTCCCTGGGCTGGGCTCGGTGAGACGTGACCGAGCTACAGAACACACTCGGGGAAAAGCTCCAAGTGTGAGCAATCCTTCACCAAAACGCTCCTCTGCATCCGCCCACGGCCCTGAGGGAAAGGGCTGCGGCCGTGGGCTGGCACCTGCAGGAGCAGGGAAAGCTCTGGGAGCTGCTCTGGGTGGGAGGCAAAGCTGCTGTGCAGTGTGGAGCCACAGCACCCCCCGAGCCTCGGGGTGCCGCGGTGGCACAGTGCCCCGGCCCTGCGGCGTGTCCCGGGGTGGGGCTGCTGCAGTGTGGGACACCCTCCCTTCCTGCAGGCCTTGGCAGGCTCCAGGGCTGGGGGAGCCTCTCACAGGGGGGGCACTGCAGGGGACAAGTTCATTCTTGATGGTCTCCACCACTAAAGGCTTTTCTGTGAGCCCCAAGTGTCCTCAGCTGGCTTCTCACCCACTCCCTTCTAATCCTGGATCTCTGTGGGGTGTCTGGGTGTGCAGGAGCCTGGGCTGGGCTGGAAGGAGAGACCCCAGGAATGGCTGATCCAGCCAGGCTGTTTCTTTTCCTGACCAGCAGCACATGTTTTGTGTCTAAATATTTTTCTCACTCTCTCCAGTGTGGAAGTTGTCTCCTGACGAGCTCCCTGGGCTTGGCTGGGAGCTGTGCTGAGACAGGGATTGCCTGCACGGTCCTGTCAGGGCTTCTGCCTCCGCAGGAGGATCTGGGGGATTTACAGACAGGCAGGAAGCTCTGCAGAGGTTTCTGGAGGCTGCAGAAATCCCCTTGCAGGGAGCATCCTCTCTGCAAGCCTAATTCCCTTTTAACAGCCTCATGCACCGTGCCATTGGCTCCAGAGGGTTTTCCTGTGGCTCGTGGCAGAGGAGCTGATGTGGAGGGGTCGAGAGGGAGCACGGCATGGTGCTGGCTGGGAATTTCTGAGGAAGGAGCTCAGTTGTAGGATGGCAGGAATCGTCTGTGGGAGGTTCTGGTGCTTGGAGCAGCAGCCTGGCGTGTGGGTGGCTGCTCTCCTGCTGTCCCCAGGATGCCAGTGCTCCTCCAGAGGACTTTTCCTGCTGCCAGGACTAAGATGAAGCAGCCTGGGAGGTTTTTCCTGGCGCCTGGGAAGCGGGGTTGGCAGCAGAGGGGGGCTGAGCTGCGGGAGGGCCGTGTCCCCACGGCTGCTCCACGGTGTCCCGGGCCCTTCTCCCCAGGTGCGGATGGCACTGAAGAACGCCGAGAAGGAGCTGGAGTCCCACTGCAGCTGGGCAGCCCCCGAGGCCCTGCAGAAGTGGCTGCAGCTGACCCACGAGGTGGAGGTGCAGTACTACAACATCAAGAAGCAGAACGCAGAGAAGCAGCTGCTGGTGGCCAAGGAGGGGGTGAGAGCTGGGGCGGCCTCGTGCCGGGTCCCTGGGGGAGGTTTGGGGACTGCAGCCTGCAGAGCTGGTTCCTCTGCATCTTCTCTGTCTCGTGGAATTGTGGAGTCCCAGAATGGGCTGGGTTGGGAGGGACCTTAAAGTTCATCTCATAACATGGGCAGGGACACCTTTGATTATCCCAGGTGCTCCAAGCCCCAATGTCCATCCTGGCCTTGGGCACTGCCAGGGATCCAGGGGCAGCCACAGCTGCTCTGGGCACCCTGTGCCAGGGCCTGCCCACCCTGCCAGGGAACAATTCCTGCCCCAGATCCCACCCAGCCCTGCCCTCCCTCAGCTCAAGGGCAGGTTCTCTCTTCATGCCTTAAATTTGCATCTTGTAAAAGTGCAGCACAAGCGAGGTGTGAGCAGGGGCTGAGGATGAGCATGAGCATGAGGATGATGCTCCTGAGCCGTGGGCTCTCAGGGTGGGCTGGCCCCAGCCTGGTGCTGTTGGAGCCTGGAGCCCTGGGAATGTGAGCAGGAGCCTTTGTACCTCCCAGCACAGCCCCTGCTCCAGGTGAGGAACAAGCACAGGCAGTGGAATCCCTGGATCGTGCGGTGAATCATCGCTGCATTCCCAATCTGGGATTTTGTGTGCCAGCCCTGAGGGATGAGCCCAGGGAGCTGTTGTGACTCGTCCTCGTCCCCATGGCCATACAGAGCCAGCAGAGCTGGCAGGAGGGAAAACTCTGCCTGCCTTAATCTGCTTTGATTTGGAACATTTTAACGTTCCAACAGTTTTCCTTTGGCTGTGTCAGTTCTTGCATCCACATCCTTGGCTTTCCCAAGTCCTAGCTTCATGCCACTGGAGCTGGGAATGGAAGAGCTGTGGGAGGAGACGTTAATTTTTGATACAACACCACAAATTCCACCTCAAACCAAAAATCTTCCCCAGCCCAACATCCCTTGGGCATTGCTGGGGTGCGTTTGGTGGCTATTGATGGAGGAGTGTGAGAGCCCTTCACTGAGTGAGGTACCTGGGTCATGGAATCATGGAATGGTTTGGGTTGGAGACCTTCAAGTCCACCTATTCCCTGAGCAGTGCCAAGGCCACCACTGCCCCATGTCCCCAGGTGCCACATCCACAGGGCTGTGAAATCCCTCCAGGGATGGGGACTCCCACTCTGCCCTAAAAGCTCAGCCTTTTCAGTTCAGTTCCCTCTGGTTTTTGGGAAACTGGGAGAAGGGAGAATGAAATCCCCAACCTGCTACTTGCTGCTTGTGGATTCCTCACCCCAGTGTCAGGGAGAACAACATTCCTCAGTAACAACAGCATTCCCACATGTGCAGGCAGCTGCAGGGACTATTCCTGTCTCAGCCCATCCAGGATGTCCATGGCCTGGGGGAAACATCAGGTTGTCTTCCTCCTGTGACTTTTCTCCATTGATATTCCAGGCTGAGAAGATCAAAAAGAAGCGAAACACCCTTTTTGGGACGTTCCACGTTGCTCATAGTTCCTCTCTGGACGATGTCGATCATAAAATCTTAACTGCAAAGTGAGTGTCTGCTCAACGCCTCCCTCATCCCTGCCTCCCTCTTCCTGCCTGCCCTGGCCCAGGCAGGGGTGTCCTCACCTCCACAGGGCCTTTGGGGCTCATTTTACTGAACTCCTCTTGTCCTCAATGACCTGGGGTTGGACTTGCTCCTCTTCATCAACAACCTTCTGATTTCACCTGTGGGAAACAAGGGATCACAGTTACGTGGAGCAATTAAAAGTCCTGCCAAAACGAGGTTCCAGGAGGCTGCAGGATGCTTAAGGGATTGTCATGGAATGGCTTGAGTTGGGAGGGACCTTAAATCCCACCCAGTGCCACCCCTGCCATGGCAGGGACACCTCCCACTGTCCCCAGTGTCCAACCTGGCCTTGGGCACTGCCAGGGATCCAGGGGCAGCCACAGCTGCTCTGGGCACCCTGTGCCAGGGCCTGCCCACCCTGCCAGGGAACAATTCCTGCCCCAGATCCCACCCAGCCCTGCCCTCTGGCCCTGGGAAGCCATTTCCCCTTGTTGTTAACCCCAGGTACTTCACCTGCCGCTGCATTTTTTAATTTCTGCATTCCTGGAACTGGAATGAAAAGCGTCTCAAATTCCAGGATACGCAGCTCACCCCGGGGACTCCATTGCAGGTGATTCAGATTTAGGGGGTGTTTTCCCTTCATTGTCCCTGTGTGTCCCCGTCCCCAGACAAGCCCTGAGCGAGGTGACGGCGGCGCTGCGGGAGCGGCTGCACCGCTGGCAGCAGATCGAGCTGCTCTGCGGCTTCCAGATCGTCAACAACCCCGGCATCCACTCGCTGGCCTCGGCCCTCAACATCGACCCCGGCTGGATGGGCACGCCCCGGCCCAACCCCTCACACTTCATCATGACCGACGACGTGGACGACCTGGACGAGGAGCTGGTGTCCCCCATGTCCATCCAGTGTACGTCAGCCCTGGGGGAGCCTGGGAAGTGGGGGATCCCTGGGAATGGAGATTGTGGGGGCTCCCTGGGAATGGGGCAGCCCTGGGAATGGGGCAGCCCAGGAAATGGGGGATCCCTGGGAATGGGGGCTGTGGAGCTCCCTGGGAATGGGGGCTCTGGGAGCTCCCTGGGAATGGAGATTCTGGGAGCTCCCTGGGAATGGGAGCTCTCTGAGAATGGAGGCTCTGGGAGCTCCCTGGGAATGGAGCTCTGGAGGCTCCCTGGGAATGGAGGCTCTGGGAGCTCCCTGGGAATGGGGGCTCTGGGAGCTCCCTGGGAATGGAGGCTCTGGGAGCTCCCTGGGAATGGAGATTATGGGGGATCCCTGGGAATGGAGGCTCTGGGAGGCTCCCTGGGAAGGGGGGCTGTGACTGCTGGGGTTGGTGGCTGTGACACAGAGCAGACCTGGATCTGTAGTTCACCTGCAGCAGGAGGGATTCATTGATCCAAGTTGGGGTTTCCATTGCCCAAAGACCACAGTTGGCCCATCAGGGTCAGGAGCATCCCTAACAGGCCAGGCCCCATTGCTGGGGTTGTTTGGAGCCTGTTAATTCCATCAGAACTGGTAATTTAGAAATTGTTAATCATCGTTTCGTTCCATCTGTGCTGTTCTGGTCAGCTCAGTGATTTAAGCATTTACCAGAAAACCCCAAGCAAAGGCATAGGCAGACATGGCAGTGAGACAGGAAGAGGGATTATCCCGAGTTCCCCTTGGCCTGAGCACTTTTCTGGGATTTAAAGGACTCAAAGCTGCCCCCTCCTGAGGCACAGCTGGACCTGCATCCTGCACCATTCCGGGTGGGAGCAGCACCCTGCCAGCCTAGGGGCCTGTTAAACATTCCCTGGAGCAGAGCCTGCATCCCCAGCTCTGTGCAGGGCTTGGGGTCACCCAGGGGGCCCTCCTGTCCCTCCCTGTCAGTGACAAAGAGCATCAGCTCCCAGGGTGGCTGTCCCTGCTCTGCCAAGCCCAGATCCTGCTGGAGGGAGGGCTGAGCATGGATCACCCTGTGCCTGTGACCCCCCAGGTGCTGAGCTCCTGGGCTGGGTGACACTGTCACCTCCCCTGCAGCAGCTGGGAGTCAGCCCTGGCTGCTGTCCTGCCTTTGGCTGGCCCACATCCTGCCTTGCCTCTCCCAAAAGGGCATTCTCCAAACACATTCCCATTGGGTATTGCACTGAGAGAGCTGAAGAGCAGTGACAGGGGCCTGGGGGCACAGGAGCAGCACCTGGCCAGGGCACAGCTCCCTGATCCAGGCACTTTCCTGGAATCAGGGAACCACAGAGTGCATGCCCCAGATCCCACCCAGCCCTGCATCCAGTTCCTGCCATGGGCAGGGACACCTTCCCCTGTCCCAGGCTGCTCCAAGGCCCTGGCCTTGGACACTCCAGGGATCCAGGGGCAGTCACAGCTGCTCTGGGCCACTCTGGGTGATTTAGTCCAAGGCAGGGCTGTTTGGGGGAGCAGCAGGGACGAGCAGAAGGGTCCCAGGGCTGGCACCCTGTGCTGCAGGAGGTGCCCTGTGTGCCAGGGCCACGTCCCCTCGGCTGTGCTGCTGGGGGCAGGTGCTGAGGGGGCTCAGGGCAGGGCCAGGGAGAGGCAGAGCTTGCAGGCTTTGGGTAGTGCAGGAGGAGCAGAGGTACCTGCGTGTTCCCAGGGCTCTGGGGCTGGATCCCACAGTCTGTGGGGTCAGGTGTGCTAAGGGGACATTAAAGCTTCAGGGAACGGAGACCTCCTGCTCTTTGTCATTACCAGTCACCATCAGAATCGAGCTGGACATCTCTGATAGAGCCCTGGCACAGCCCCAGATGGGCACTGATGGCAGGGAGGTTGGGACAGTCCCAGGTGACACCTGAGGACCTCAGCTGGGCCAGGTGTGACCCCTCAGCCCTGATTTCAGCCTCAGCTTCTTCGCACTTGAGACGCCTCGAGTGAGACATTTCCAGGGAGCACTTGCAGTTCCATCATCCCAGAGGTGGGCAGAGAGCCTGCCCACTCTCCTGCCCCTCTCCTGCCCACCCTCCTGCCCACCCTCCTCCCTGCAGGTGACACACCCCGTAGCAAGCACTGGGCACTCCAGTTCCCAAAGCAAGGGAGCCTTTCCCTGCAGGATTTTTTCCCTTTGTGTACAAACCCTGCCTCAGGAGAGCAGTGCCGAGTTTCTCCTGCCCAGATGTGTTGCTGAGGACCCGTGGTGCTGCTCCCAGTAAATCCCATCTCTCTCTTTCCTGTTCCCACCTGGCTGCCCCCCCAGATGCAGCCTGGCTTTTCGGGCGCAGGTTCAGCGACCGCTCCTCGCTGTCCTTGGAGGATCAGTCCCTCTGGAAATACCCTGGTTTGGTTCTCTTCAATTATATTTTCATTTTTTTATTCTGCCCCCTGGCCTTTTTCTGGACTAAAATACATCCACCAATTTTCCATCTTTCTGGCACGGGAACTAATGACTGTCTCTCTCCTCACTGAGCCATCACCACCTGTACTAACCCCGGGAAGAGTCTGGTGGGATGAAGAAGAATCTCAGCTGCAGCTCCAGGGTGCAGTTAGGGAATCTGGAGGGTTGGACTCACTCCATTTTACCCCTGAGGTGGGGATGAAGGACCCAGTGAGGCCAGGAGGAGGTGACAGCATTCCCTATCCCATCCCACCTCCCTCCCTGCTGCCCCATCCCTCCCCACAGGTGCTGCTGGTGCCAGGCCGTGTTCCCTCAGAATCCCTAAATGAACTGAGCAGTGTCACCTCTTAGGGAACGCTGTCCCCTGGAGCCCCAGTGCCACGGGGATGGCACACGGGCTCCTGGCCTTGGCTTCCTCTGGAAGCCTTCCCTCTGGGAGCACGGCCAAGCACTGGCTGTCCTGGGACAGAGGAGAGGGACATGCCAGCCTGGTGCAGGGAGGGCTTTTCCTGGGGATGCTGGGCAGGTGATTTGGGGAATGTTGGTAAAACGTGTGTCTGGAGGGAAGTGGTGGGTCTGGGATGTGAAGTCCCAGCCTGTACTCCAGGGTTTTGCACAGTGTAAGTCTTAGAGAAGGAGAGCACAAAGGTGGGGAGCACTGAGTTGGGAAATGAGGGCTGGAATCATTTCAAACAGGGAATCCTTAGGGAAAAAAGTGTGGCCCATGGGAAAAGAAACCTGTATCACAAACCCATCACCCCAGTGAGCCACTTTGCAGTCAGCTCCCTGTGAGTCCTCCACAATAAGATTACCAAATTGGAATTGCAGGTCTGGAACAGAAAAAAAATATCTTGCAATGGAAGGTGGATGGTGTAAAATTCCAGGTTCATGGATGGGCACTGTAGAGAACAAGGAGCAGCAAACCTGAGCAGTGGGAAAGACTGGGATTCACCTTGGGGCTGTGGAAACAGCCAAGCTGCCAGAATTATTCCTTCTTATTCCTTCTTCCACTGGAAATATGTCCCTGTGGATCCTCCAGTCCTGAGTCATTCTGCCAGAGGGGCCCTGTGTGTCCAGCTGGGAGTTTCCAGAGCAGGGATTGCTGGTTCTTCCATTCCCAAAGGAGCTCTCCTCCTCCTCCATTTCTGAGCTTTCCTGTCTCTGCATCTTTTTAACCCATTTGTACATTAATTTCTTATGCACATAAGAAATCCTGAGCAATCCTGAACACCTTATCAAGGGAGGAACATCTTGTATGGAATGGCAGCAAGGGGATGGAATAAAGCCAGCCTGGTTGGCTTGGGATGGGGCTGCAGCCCTGGGATCCCGTTTTCCATGATGGAGGGGAGCATTCCCAAGGCTCCAGGCAGGTGAAGGGCCCCCCCTGGCTCTGGGGGTGACCCTGGGGGCAGGTGTGGGGCACAGGCAGCTGCTCAGGGATTGCTGGGCTCCAGCTCCAGCCAGGTGTGACCACAGGGCTGGAGACATCCCGAGGAGCTTTGAGGGCAGTTCAGGAGCTGGTGCTGGGGCTCCAAAGGACATTCCCACGTGGTTCCCCAAACCAAGGGGAATTGGCAGCCAGAGGAGAACATTTCTCTGGCTGAGAGTCTCTGATCAGTCACAGTGGTCATGGAACAGGCTGGGAGCAGGTGAGGCCACTCTGGGGCCAGAGTCACCAGCTCAGGCATGGAGGAATCGGGCATGAATCCCAGAAAGCCTGGGCTGGGAGGGACCTTAAAGCTCATCCCATCCCACCCCAGCCATGGCAGGGACACCTCCCACTGTCCCCAATGTCCAGCCTGGCCTTGGGCACTGCCAGGGATCCAGGGCCTGCCCACCCTGCCAGGGAACAATTCCTGCCCAGTACCCTCAACCCCAGTATTTTCAGCCAACCAGGGAACTGCCCCATCCCTCCAAGTGCCCAAGGCCAGGTTGAACACTGGGGCCTGGAGCAGCCTGGGACAGTGGAAGGTGTCCCTGCCCATGGCTGGGGTGGGAAGAGATGAAATTTAGGGTCCCTCCCAACCCAATCCCCTGTATGACTCCATTTGCTCCTGGTGCTGCCCCTGCACAGCAGTGCCAGAATGGAGCAGAACTGAGCTCTGGGAGTGGAGCTTCAGGTGCCAAGATCAGCCTGCTTGCCTGTGGGCTGTGAAGGTCCCAGCCAGGCAGCAGGACTGGAGCCATGAGATGTCTGTGAGGGTGGAAAGGCCCTGGAAGTGCCCAGTTCTTGGCTCTCCGGGAGCCGGGTGGTGGCTCCGGGTGGGATGAATCACGCAGGCACTCTCTGCGTCAGGCAAGATGCTCAGATAAGGTGTTCAGAGGCACCTACATCAGCAGTGTTGGACTTCTCCATGGGCTGGGCATTAATCCAGCATGTTCAGCACCAGCTTAAAGCTGCTTCTGCATTAAACAGGCCTTAACTGCTGGGACAGTGCTGGTGGCACAGCGACACTGGGATGGTGCTGCTGGGATGGTGCCAGTGGGACAGGGGCAGCGGGGTGGTGATGGTGGGATGGTGGTGGTGGGACAGGGATGGTGGGATGGTGCCAGTGGGATGGTGACAGTGGAACAGGGATGGTGGGGTGGTGCCGCTGGGGCAGAGATGGTGATGGTGCCGGTGGGCCATGATGGTGGGATGGTGCCAGTAGGATGGTGCCAGTGGCACAGGGCTGGTGGGATGGTGCCAGCAGGACAGGGATGGTGGGATGGTGCCGTGGGATGGTGCCAGCAGGACAGGGATGGTGGGATGGTGCTGCTGGGATGGTGCCAG
>VXBN01014474.1:13026-34816 GCA_013397395.1 Sinosuthora webbiana | reverse complement strand
GGTGATGGTGGGATGGTGTCTGCAGGACAGGGATGGTGGGATGGTGCCAGTGGGCCATGATGGTGGGATGGTGCTGGTGGGATGGTCCCGGTGGGCCACGATGGTGGGATGGTGCCGGTGGGATGGTCCCGGTGGGCCGNCGGTGGGCCGTGATGGTGGGATGGTGCCGGTAGGATGGTGCCGGTGGGATGGTACGGTGGGCCATGATGGTGGGATGGTGCCGTCGGGGCGCTGGCGGAGCTCCGCGGGCCGGGCCGCCCCTCACTCCCCGCCCGTGTCGTTGCAGCTCCGGCCTTGCCCAGCACAGTCCGGCAGCGCCTGGTGGAGCCGCAGCACGGCCACGGATCGCAGAGGTTGGTAGAGAGTCTCGTGCCGGGGCAGCCCGAGGCGGGCCCCGTGGCCCCTCTGCGGGCGGGCCGAGTGTCCCTGCGCCGAATGCACAGCCTCACCTCCGGACAGGCCTTCAGCTCCGACCCGCCCGGCTCCAGCCCATCGCCTGCCTCCACCTCCTCCACCTCCTGCTCCTCATCCACCACCACCGCACCTGCTCCTGCTTGCCATGTCCACCCTATCTATTACCATCACACCACCTCTTATTTCCTCCAGATGGATTCCATCCCCGACCTGCCCCCTCCTGATGTCACCTCTGGAGTTCGCTGTCGCACTGGGAGCTTTGGGTATATTGCTGTTTCTTTTCTAGCTGCCTCCTGCCTGCTGTGCCTCACAGCTGATGCTTGCTGGGGTGCTCTTTTCTCTCACATTCCTCCTGCCCTTTTCTTTCGGGCCTTTATTCCATGATTTTTTTCCACTTTTGTTCTTTCCGCTGCTCTCCCGAGCTGCTGGAGCCTCTAAGGAGGATTCCATGGGCCATCCCCACGCCCACAAGCTCAGTGGGGGCATTCCCAAGGGGCTCTGCTGTTGTTTTACTGTAGCTGAGCAAATGAGAATTCCCAGTGCTCAGCATTCCCTAAACAAAGGGATGTGAGGAGGTAACAGAACTCATCACCAAACCCGACCTGGTTTGAAGCCTGGGCCTCCTTGGGGTCCTCACAAGTGAATTGCAAAGGGAACATGATGGGTGGGGACCACGAGGCAGCAGTTGGAGAAATTGGGGATGGTTTTCAGAGGTGCTAGAGTGGCAGTTCAGGGATGTGTTCTGGAGTGACTCTGCCTCTGGTCTGGTAGGGATGAGGAATGGGGGTGTTTTGGCTAAGGAATGTCTGAGGAGGGAGTTGGAGCCTCTTTTGTTGGCTTTAGCTTGGTCCCTTTCAGTTGGCTCTTTGGAGAGCTGGCCCATCCTAGGGACTGGTTATCCTCCAGCCCTAAATCCCAGAGCTGTCCCAGTTCACTGTGCTGGTGACAGGGAGGAGCAGGAATCCTGCCTGGTGCTCCAGGGGCCCTGACAGGAATCTGTGTGTCCCAAGCTCAGGGTCAGCTTCCTCGGGTGCCTTTCACCTGAGAGAGATCCCAGATGTCCTCATCAAAGGGTCATGGATGCAGCCAGTCCCGAGGTGTTGTGTGGGATCCCCCAGGGGTCAGGGGCAGTGGGATGTGTGCTCGTGGCCTCAGGTGTCCCAGGCACTTGGGAAGGCTGTGATGGACCAGGGAATCCTGTCCCTGCCAGGTGCTGCCTGTGGCCCTGGGCAGGTCATTCCATCTCTGTTCCATGCTTTCTCCATGGCAAAATTAAAAACAGTCTCATAATCCTCAGTACTGGGGAGCAGACTGCTGGGAGAAGGCTGGAAGTCTCTGGGTGAGGCAGAGGATGGGGGAAATGTCCTTCCACCATTATTTCTCCAGGCAGGGAAACATTCCCAGTCACCACATCTTCACCCATCCCAGCACGTTATCCCCTTACCTGTGGGTGCCTCTGCCCTCAGGTGCTGGGATCTCTCCTGGCCTTGTTCACAGTCTCTGGTTTGGATGTTCCACTCCCTCCCTGCCCCTCAAAGCTGAGCAGCCCCAGGCACATTCTGGAGTCTGGAATGCCAAGGGGAAAATTCCTGCACCTGCTCCACAATGGAGAATTAAAGAGCAGCATCTCAGTTAATTCAGTAATGGTTGGTTGGGGATGATGAGAAGCAGTGTAATTAATTAACTCCTACCAGTGGGAGCTCAACTGCAGCTGTCCCATTTCGACTGGTAAAAGCTGGGAATGCTGCTGCTCCCTGCTTCCATTGCCTCCCTGACTGTGCAGGAGGGAGGGCCAGCACTGGCAGCCTGGGGCTCGTGTCTTGTGTCCAAAATAGCTGTTTAAATATGATTTATTCCCACCTGAGGCCTGTGACACATGGAATTCCTGCCCAGGACCAAGCCTGAGTCCCTGCAGACCCCCTGAGAGTGGCAGAGAGAAACAGGATCCAGTGTGGGGACCCCAGGGAGGGAAGGGGATGATGCCAGAGGTCGTTAGGAGGGCGTAAGTGGGGCCTCCCCTGGTCAGAGCCCAGCTGGTCACCACTGGGTGCCAGCAGGACTGTCCTCACCCTGCTCCCAGCTCAAAGCCTGCTCGGTGATGCAGGAGAATCCATGGAGTCAGAACCTCCCACCTGGGATTTGCTCCAGCTGCACCACAGCAGGGAACTCCCCCCACCTCATCCATCCCTGCTCAGCCCAGCAGCAGAAATGAGGAGCTGGGTGCCCAAAGGTGGGGGTTTGTCGCTGTTAATTGTTTTATCCAACTGCATCATTAGCAGATCCTGCTTTGATGCATCCCCAAAGGCACCACCGCCGGGCCGATGGATTGCTGCTCCTCCTTGATATCCCATCCCCGAGGCCTTTCCATCCATCCATCCCTCCCTGCAGGGGAGGCAGGCAGGACAGCTGGGGAGGCTCAGAAAGGCCTCCCAGGGAGTCCCTGCAAGGAGCAGAGCAGAACCCCAAAGATTGCTGGCTCCCTGGGTAGAAGGAACGTGCCCCCCTGACGGTGGGGGCTGCCGGAGCTCCTTAGGCTCTGCCACATCCAGCAGGTGCCAAGGCTGGGCACAGCTCACAGGGGAAACGTCTCCAAGGAGCTGCCCCCCCTGAGCAAGGCTGGGGATCGCTGTCTCCGGAATCCTGCTGGGGTTATCCCGGCAGGGAGCCACTCCCTCAACTCCTCACTCTTTGCTTCTCTTTTGCAATTGGCTTCAGAGGATCCGGCGCCAATAAGGTCAGAGCGGTTCCGGGCCGGAGGCGGCTGCGGGATCGGGGGGGAGAGGGGCTGGAGGGGCTGTGTGTGCACAGAGGTTTCTGCTGCCAGTGCCTGCCTCACGTGGAGAAAACCCCATGGAGATGGGAGTGTAGCACCAAATCCCCGTGCCCAGCCCCTTCTCCAACCAGGAAGGGAGGCGGCAGCCAAAGCTCAGGGCAGGGAGAGGGTCAGGAATGCAGGGAAATGAGTAATTCACAGCTCTGGCAGGGTGGAAGGGAGGAAGCTGCCGTTGGGTTTGTGTTGAGGCTGCGCCAAGCTCAGCCCCACGGCAGATTGGGGAATTTGCCTTGAGAAAAGCCTCGGTGCTACATGCACAGAGCCCGGCAGCCAAGGGTGCTCCGAGAGCCAAACAGAGGGATGAGGCAGCGAGGGCTCTGTGGCTGCTGGAGCACACCCAGGGCAGCTCCTGGGCCGGGCTGGACCCAGAGAAATCACATCCCTCATGGGCTGCAGAGCTGGGGAAAAACAGGTGTTTGTTCTCCATCCTCCTCCTGCTCCTCCCCTGCTCCTCCTCCACTCCCAGGCTTCCTGTCCTCCAGGCTTTCCTTATTCCATGCTTTGCTCTCTGCTTCTTTTGTTTGCCATCCCCATCTCCTCACCCTCCCTCCCTCCCTGCCGGCTCGGGTGGGTCCTGGTGGGGTGGGAGGAGGCGCAGGAGGAAGCAGATCCATCCTGCCTCAGGCAGGTGAGCGCTGGCAGGGCCGCTCTGTGGAGGTGGTAGGAGTGCCTGGATCCATGGAAAAGAGCAGGGAGCGCTGCTGGCGTGGAGGAAGGCTCCCAGGTATTTCCCTGTCCAGTTGGTGCTCCGTGGTTTCCAGGAGGGCTGAGCTGTCAGGGGCTCCTGCTGCTCCACAGAAACTCTTCCTCTGATCCCTTCCTGGGATCCCATCAAGGCCAGCCGTGTCCTGGGATAGCTTTTCCTCTTGAAAATGTGCTGTAACAGTTCAGGAGCATAATCCTCATGGAAATCAGTGGGATATGGGCCAGGCCTTGGCTGAGCCTCATCCACGATGATGGCAGTATCCTGGGAATGCTCTTCCCTCCCTCTTGTCCTGGCATGGACTCAGGAGTGTCCTGTCCTCTTGCTGTCTCTGGCCCAGCCAGTGTGATCCCAGGAATCCTGGCCCTGCTGTTGTGCACTTCCTTGTGGGAACCACCAGGAAAGGCTCCTTTGGAGCTGAAGAAAATCCCACAAGTTCCTGGCCATCGGTGTTCAGCTCCCGAAATCAGCCCGTGGGTGCCACAGTAGGAATGCAGGAGGTGCCTGTGCCAGGTGTCCTGGTCTGTCGGGTGTCCCTTGGATTGTTCCTGGCATGGTGGGTGTGTCCTGTGTGCCAGGATGTCCCCGGAGCCTGGCACAGCAGGGTGGGCACTGCTGCTGCTCTGGTGGGTGCTGCTGTCCCCAGCTCTTCCCTGTGTCCTTCAGGAATACATTCCTGAGTTACAGCTGGAGGGATTGTGCATGAGCAGGGTTAGCTTAGACCACTGGAATATTTGGGAATTGTGATGCTCTCAGGCATCAGCTGCTTCAGTCCCCCTGGACGAGCCCAGAGGGAGGAACTGGGGCTCCAGCGAGGTGGAACCCCTGTGGTGCCTCCAGTCCAGGGCCAAGGATCCCAGAGAACAGCCACACCGGGAATGGGAACATGGATCCCCTGCGCTGCAGGGAGAGGTGCCAGGAGGTGACACAGTGGCCGTGGTGTCACCGAGCCCCTCCCCTGGCCCTGCCCACCTCCCGCCGTGCGGGACCAGCTGTCCTGGGATCGGGTTCCAGCGTCTGCCCTCGGGGAGGAGAATCCTGCTGGAGCAGAGCGCGGCTCTCCATCTAATGTTGTCACTTTGTGCACACACTGCCAGCGCTGCAGGAGTGCTCTGGTCCCTGCGGGAGAGGGAGCAGCTCTCGGAGCCCAGCAAGGAACACTCCCCCTCTTCACACATCCTCGAAGTCTCCTCAGTGGAAAAAAATCCATTTTTTGCTGCTCTCTTGCTGTTTTCAAGGATTTATATCCCTGACCCGCACCCTGTGGGGTTGTGGCAGCCAGAAGGGCTGGGTTGGATCTCCTGGAGAAGAAGGTCCTTTGGTGGAGCTGGGACACTGAGTGTGGAGGGTGTTGCTGTGCCTCCATCCCCAGCCAGGGCACGCTGGGTCCCTCGGGGCTCTCCCACCTCCTCCATGGCCTGAGTCTGGTCTGCATTCCTGCCAGGATCTGACCCTGCCTGTCCCTGATCCTGGCTCTGACCAGCACCATTCCCGTGCCAAGTTCTGCCCCACAGCCTCAGTCCTTCTCCTGGCTCTGCTGGGACTGCCGCTGCAGCCAAAGTCTGCTTTGTTTTCCTGGAAAAGAGGCATTTCCCAGGGATTTGTGAAGGAAATAAACCTCTGGAAGTGGGTGTTCTGCCATGGTGGCACCTCAGCAAGGGCTCAGCATGTGCAGGTGGGGGCTTCTGCCACCTTCCCTGGGAGAGGAGTGTCCAGGCAGGAATTCCCAGCAGAAATTCCCCTTTGCAGGTGTGGTAAGCCATGAACAGGAAACACTTGGGAAGAGCAGGAGGCTCCTTGAAGGAGCTGGAGGTTGTGATGGCAGTGACATTCCACCTGCAGGCAGTGGCAGCATCCCGAGGTGTCCCAGCCCAGGTGTGTGGGTGTGTCCATGTTTTGGGAGTGAGCTCCAGCACCCCGTGCTCAGCCCCGCTGTTCCATGGCTGCTGTTGTTCCCAAGGCCCAGTTATCCCAGTGACAGCCATGGGCCACCAGCAGTGACAGTGACCTTCTGCAGTATCTGCTGGTGGTCCTGGGAGCTCGGTGCCTCCACACGTGATCCATGGCAGGTGTGTCCCTTGGAGGGGCTCAGTGGCTCCACAGGTGTGATCCATGGCAGGTGTGTCCCTTGGAGGGGCTCAGTGACTCCACAGGTGTGATCCATGGCGGGTGTGTCCCTTGGAGGGGCTCAGTGGCTCCACAGGTGTGATCCATGGCAGGTGTGTCCCTTGGAGGGGCTCCAGCTGCTCACTCAGGATACCTGGGGATTTTCACCATCCGGACTGTTCCGTTCTCCCGGGATGGGCTCCACGTGCGAGGACAAGGACAATGCCAGCAGTGCCCAGGGAGGGCTCTTTGCTGCTGGGGAAGAGAAGAGCTGAGGTGTTCTCCACGGCTGAGTCCCAGCCACCCACGGGGTCTGGTGACCCTTTTCCTCTCTGTGTTCCTGTGGAGCTGCTGAGCCACGGCCCCTGCTGAATGAACGACTTCATTCCATGGATTTTGTTAAAGAAACTTGTTCCAGTTGGAGGAGAATGTTCTGGGCCTGTCCATGCTGGGACTCCAGCAGGTGCCATCACTTCTGTGGAGAGCAGTGAGGAGTGGCTTCCTCAGGGGCCAGGATTGGGACCAGCGCTGGGAAACATCATCAGTGACAGGGACACGGATCCAGGGCACCCCACACACTGCCAGTGACACAGAGCTGGGTGCTGTGGGCACACACTGCAGGGAAGGGATGGAGAGCTGGGGCTGTGCCAGCCTCGTGGAGCTCAGCCAGGACCAAGGGCAAGGTCCTGCTCCTGTGTGGGGGCAGCCCCAGCACAAACACAGGCAGGGGAGGGGACTGGGAGCAGCCCTGGGGAGAAGGAGCTGGGGATTGCTGGGAGAAGCTCCAGAGGCCCTGGCCATGAGCACTGGGACCTTAAATCCCTGTGCCCTGGGCTGATCCCACAGTGTGGGCAGCAGGGAAGGGACTGGGATTGTGCCCCTCTGCCCTGCTCAGGAGAGACCCCACCTGCAGAGCTGCCCCAGCCCTGGGGCCCGGCACAGGGGGGACCTGGAGCTGCTGGAGAGAGCCCAGAGGAGACCATGGGGATGCTCTGAGGGCCAGAGCCCTCTGGAGCCGGGCTGGGAAAGCTGGGGGTGCTCACCTGGAGAGGAGAAGCTCCAGGGAGAGCTCAGAGCCCCTGGCAGGGCCCAAAGGGGCTCCAGGAGAGCTGCAGAGGGACTGGGGACAAGGCCTGCAGGGACAGGACACAGGGAATGGCTTCCCAGGGCCAGAGGGCAGGGCTGGGTGGGATCTGGGGCAGGAATTGTTCCCTGGCAGGGGGGGCAGGCCCTGGCACAGGGTGCCCAGAGCAGCTGTGGCTGCCCCTGGATCCCTGGCAGTGCCCAAGGCCAGCTTGGACACTGGGGACAGTGGGAGGTGTCCCTGCCATGGCAGGGGTGCCACTGGATGGTCCTCAAGGTACCTTCTCACCCAAACCATTCCGGGATTCCTGAACATCTCCCCAGTCCTGCCTGGACCTCTCACAGGTGCCAGCTCTGTTGAGGTTTTCTCTTGCCTTGCCAGTCTCTTCAGCTGCCTCCAGGCTGGTGTTGATGTGGCTCTGTGGGAGATGATCCGGGGCTCCTCGTGCAGGGCCAGGCGGGTTCGGTGACCCCTGTGCAGGGTCTGTGCCAGGAGCAGAGATCGGGGGGCTCCAGGGCGAGGGTCAGGTCAGCACCTCCCACCTCCTCTCACCCCCTTTCGCTCCTCTCCCCCTCGCTCCTTTCCTTTCCATTTGCCTCCCATTCCGCACCCCGTCCTGTGCTTGGGCAGGGCGGGCCCCTCACCCCATCCCGCCGGCCGTGCCGTGGGCTCCGTGGGGCCAGCAGCCACCCATGCAGCCGGGAGGAGCGAGCTGTGACTTGTCATTTCCCCCGTCCTGCCTCCCAGTCTCCGGAGGGGCTCCGGAGCCCCCCGGCCCCGTTGGCCGTCAGCGGCAGGCACAGGCTGGGCACAAACCACGTGCAGCGGCGGGGCTGGGCATGGCTTCGTGCGGGGACGGGCAGCCTCCAATTCCTGCCGCCGGGATTGGGCACGGGGCACGGGCGGGGGGCACACACGGATGTGGCGGGGGCTGAGGGACCCTCCGGGGGACCGGGGGACACACCGGCCTTGGGGCGAGCTGGCAGCGCTCCCAGGTCCCGCCGGGATCCAGGGGGAGGAATGAGCCTCCATCACGGTTCCGTGTCCCCGCTCCCCCCCAGCTGATCGGGGTGCCCGGGGATCCCTGACCCCGGGGGCACAGAGCGGGGCAGGGCGGGCAGGGGGTCACTGCCGGCCCCTCCCCGGGGTCACTGGGGGGTCCCCGCGCCCCCTCAGCCGCCGCCGCCATCCGCGTGTGCGGGGCCGGGCGGGCCGGCACTGACTGCGCTCCTCTCCCCGCCCTCTCACCGCAGAGATTTAACTCGCTGCGACTCCGACTCCTCCATCCCGCACCTGAGCGACCACCAGCGTATCCCCAGCTCGGCGCCCAAGCTGCTGGCTGCCCGGCCCACGCTGCTGACCAGGTCCATGGAGGAGGCTGTCCCCGCGCCCCCGGGCCCCGGCGCGCCCACGCCCAACGGCGGCAGCCGGCACGGGGAGCCCTCCGCCCTGGCGGCTTTGCCGGAGCGGCTGCCCGAGAGCCCCATGGTGATGAAGAAGATGATGATGGTGAACCACGGCATGGAGAAGTCCTCCAGCCTGGGGGAGATCAGCCACCCGACGGCCGGCAAGCCCAGCCACTCGGATTCGTCCCGGTCGCACAGCCCCAGCTCCACCGACCCCGACACCCCCTCCCCCATCTCTGACTGCCGGCCCAGCGGCGCCAGGAACACCCGCATCCCGCAGCTGGCCGCCAAGAAGAGCCCGGGGGACGAGGACAGCAGCCTGACGGGCGACGAGGTTGACCTCGGCCAGAGCAAGAAAAAGTTCCCCCTAAAGATCTTCAAGAAGCCCAAGAAGTAGGGGGAGGACACCCCCGGACGCGTCCCGCCCGCCGGGCCCGGGGCCGGCCGTGCACCGGGAACGCAGCGCGGCCCCGGCACCCTCCGCACCCCGAGTCACCCCCAGCGCCGGCACGGGAGGAGCTATTTAAACTTATTTATTTCCTCATCTCCGAGACGAAAAAACCGCGACGCCGCCGGCTCCCCCGGGAGAAGAGCCGCCCCTGCCCTCCCCTCCGACCGCTGCGGTCCCGGCTTTGCTGTGCATGGCTTCCAGTTACTCCTGCTCTGCTCAGCCACGCGGCCTTTGGGTTTGGTTTCAATGTGGTTTTATTTTATTTTTTTTTTAATTTTATTTTGTTTTTTATCGTTGTTATTAATTTGTTTTCCTGCCTCCTCCGACTTTTGCACAGGCTGATGGAGGGTCGGGGCGGCGCCGGCCGCTCCGCGCTCCCCCCGGGGTGACTCAGCTCGCAGCGGTTCTCCCTCATTTCTCCGAGTCACTTTTGCACCCCTGGGAAGGGGATCCCCTCCTGGGCAGCTCTGGCTGCGCAGGGGCGGGGGAGGACTCTGCCCTCGCCGGTACTTGTGTGTCCCCGCTCCGCCCTGCCCTGCCCGGGGCTGGGGAGGGTCGGGACGCGGGGGAGGAGCAGCCCAGCCCGTCCCCGGGCACCCTCCCCAGCCCCCCGGACCCCTCCGTGCCCCGGGGACCCGGCTGAGGACGTGGTGACAAGGGACAGCGAGGGAGGGGACATCCCCAGGGGTGCTGGTGCAGAGCCGGGTCCAGCCGCACCAAGAGGAGGCACACGAAGAGGAGGGGGCTCCCGGGAGCAGGGCCCGTCCCCTGTCCCCGTGTCCCCTGTCCTGGCTGGGCAGGGCCCGAGGGAAGGACCAGGACACAGCGGGGCTCTCCAGGGCAGGGGACGGGCGGTGCCTGGGTGGCAGGACCGTGACAGATTCCTGACAGAGTCCTCCCTCCCCTGGAGCAGGCCGGCTGCCGGGGCTCTGCCCTGCCGAGGGCCGCGGGAGGCTCACACAGGCACTGTCCCCTTGCCCTGGGTGTCCCTGGCTGTGCCAGCCCGTGCCCTCTGCCAGCACAGCCCGACCCGGCCTCAGTCCGTCCTGAGCCGCTCCCGGGGCTCTCCCGTCCTCCCTCAGCACACCGGGGGTCACCTCCTGCTGCTCACAGCCCCCGGCTCGCCTCGGGCTGTCCCCGTCACCGCCCCGGCCACTGAGGGGTCCCCACTCAGGGCAGCACCTGCGGCTGAGTCCCCTCCCTGCGAGGGCTGAGCCTGTCCCCAGGGATGGGCCCTGCCCCATCCCCAGGGCTGAGCACAGCTCCATCCGCAGGGATGAGCCCTGCCCCATCCCCGGATCCTGCCCCAGCCCCAAGGCTGAGCACAGCTCCATCCGCAGGGATGAGCCCTGCCCCATCCCCGGATCCTGCCCCAGCCCCAAGGCTGAGCACAGCTCCATCCCCAGGGATGAGCCCTGCCCCATCCCCGGATCCTGCCCCATCCCTGGCCCCTGCTCCTCCAGGAGCATCCCCCAGTCCCGGGGCTGCCAGGGGAGCCCCAAGCCCCCTCCCACCCCACTGGAGGCGGCTCCCTGGCACCACACAACCCCCGAGCCCAGGGTCCCTGTCCCCACCACCCCTCTGTCCCCAGACCACCATCCCACACATCCGGGGGGCTGCTCCTGCCGAGGCAGAGGAGGATGCACGATGGGGGGAGGAAGAGGAGGCCAGGCTGGATGCCAAGAGGCCCCGGGGCCTTGCTTTATGCCAGAGTAATATATTTGTGTCTTGACAATTCAGGAAGGGCTACAAAGGTGTTTTTTGTTCGTAGGTGAGAGTTAAACAATTTCACTGTTGCTTTGGGATAAGTTACAAATTCCTCTCAATGACTTTAAGTGCCTGCATTTCCCTGGGGACGGGGGGACGTGCTCGGCCCCGCAGCCGGGGCTGCTGCTTGGGCACCCCGGTTCTGTGGGCACCCCAATTCATGGGCACCCCGATTCCGTGGGCACCCCAATTCATGGGCACCCCGATTCCGTGGGCACCCTGGTTCTGTGGGCATCCCAATTCATGGGCACCCCGGTTCTGTGGGCACTGCGATTCCGTGGACACCCCAGTTCATGGGCCCCCTGGTTTGTGGGCACCCTGAATCTGTGGGCACCCCAGTTCGAGGGCACCCCAATTCCATGGGCACCCCAATTCATGGGCACCCCGATTCTGTGGGCACCCCAATTCATGGGCACCCCAGTTCATGGGCACTCCAATTCCGTGGACACCCCAGTTCATGGGCACCCTGAATCTGTGGGCACCCCAGTTCGAGGGCACCCCGATTCCACGGACACCCCGATTCTGTGGGCACCCCAGTTCCGTGGGCACCCCAGTTCCGTGGGCACCCCAGTTCGAGGGCACCCCGATTCCACGGACACCCCGATTCTGTGGGCACCCCAGTTCTGTGGGCACCCCAGTTCCGTGGGCACCCCAATTCTGTGGGCACCCCACTGTCCTGGGCAGGGCCCCCCGGGATCGGGGCCGGCGGGGTCGGGGCCGGAGCTGCTCGTGGTGGCAGAGAGCTGTGGATGCTTCTGGAGAAGGGGTTGGGGATCCACCAAATGGCAACTGTTGACACATCTGCCAACTCTTGATTTAAGGTGTTTTTTTTTGTTTTTTTGTTTTTTGTTTTTTTGTCATTTCATAAAACTTTTCAATCCAATAAAGCATGTAGTCTATTTTACGAGCCGCTGCCTGCTGCTCTCTTCTTCCAGCCCTCCCCAGGCCTCCAGCACAGTGGGATTGGGGCACTGGGGAGGTGTCCCTGGCCAGGCCAGTGGGGACACAGGGACACCCCGGTCCCCCCGGCACCAGGGCCCTGCCATCGTCCTCTCCATGGGATCTGGATCACAGCTCCACAGTGGGCATGGGGCTGGATCCACCCCGGGGTCACCCTGTCACTGCCACTGCCATGGGGACACTGCTGGCAGCGGGGACAGGGAGCCACCCCCAAACTGCTTCAAGAGAGGTGACAACTTCCTGGGCAGCGGGTCCTGCTCAGAGTCCCCAGGAACACCTCGGAGGTACAGGAGGAATAATCTGGGATCAGTGGTTGTCATCTGCCGGGCCGTGGGGTGGACGTGGCCCAAGGGGAGCCAGCAGCCACCCCGTGGGACGTGCAGATCCCGGTGTTCCCTCTCCAGTGCACTGACATCTCCACCTCCACTCACCTTGTCTCACCAACACCCCTCCTGGAGGAGATCCTGCAGCCTCTACCTGCCCATATTTACACTGGAAAACCACATATTCCAGGGGGGAAATCCGTGTTTCCCGAGCCTTCCCAAGCCTCTCCAGGTGACACAGCTCCCCCACAGCCCCTGGGGCTGGCTCCTCGTTAGCCTGGCGCTCATTAGCGCTCATTAACGCTCATTAGGGCCGGCTGCCTCCACGTGTGCATCCAGGGAATCTCTGGCAGGGCTCAGGACACGGGCGGTGGCACTGGGGTGTCCCTGCTCTGCCCTTGGTGCTGGGAATGGCTCTGTCCCCAGCCCTCCTCCCAGGGAGCTGTGGGCAGGGATAATGCCTCCATTTCCCAATGGGAGCAGGGATAATGCCTCCATTTCCCTGTGGGAACAGAGATAAAGTCTCCATTTCCCTGTGGGAGCAGAGATAAAGTCTCCATTTCCCTGTGGGAACAGAGATAAAGTCTCCATTTCCCTGTGGGAGCAGGGATAATGTCTCCATTTCCCTGTGGGAACAGGGATAAACTCTCCATTTCCCTGGGGGAGCAGGGATAATGTCTCCATTTCCCTGTGGGAACAGGGATAAACTCTCCATTTCCCTGGGGGAGCAGGGATAATGTCTCCATTTCCCTGTGGGAACAGGGATAAACTCTCCATTTCCCTGTGGGAGCAGAGATAATGTCTCCATTTCCCTGTGGGAGCAGGGTTAATGTCTCCATTTCCCTGGGGGAACAGGGCCCAGGGCTCCTCTCAGCAGGGCTGGGGCAGGTGAATCCTGGCAGGGCCTTGACCCCGAGAGCTTTGGGCACTTTCACTGAAGGCTAAAAGCTGGCTGGTTGTAAAAGCCGAGTCCTTTATTGCATCCTCACATCAGTGCCATGAGGGCAAAGTCGTCAGTCTGTAGCAGTACACAGAAACCCTCTAACACAAAGTTTTCAAGCAGAAGCAGCAGCCACAGCAGCAGCAGAGGCCTCAGAAGTCTGTGTCTGCAGCAGCCACAACAGCAGCAACAGCAGCAGCATCGGTGTTCTCGTGAGTCCTGTGTGTGTGCTCTCAAAGAAGTGCATTTTTGTTCTATTTTTTTTGCCAATCAGGTACTTACACAAATTTTCTACAATCTTGCTGGGCCAATCCTAAGTTCAGACTGATGTGCAAAGGTAAATGCAAATCCTTACACAAATTCTATGTATATAATTCTGTCTGTTCTATCTACCAAGGCTACATTATTTGTGTTATGACCAGAATTTAACTAACTTTGCAAAAGGCAATGCTACTTGAGCTTCAAACTAGGCTTTAGGGCTCCTCTTACTACCTAATACAGGCACTTAAAATCCTCTATCTATTTAAAACTAAACTTGCATTTCCACCTCATTATCTGTGTGGGGCTGGCAGCGTTAGTTCCTCTGAAGGTTCTAATCCAATCCTCACGTTTCTGGGCACCCCTGGGCCTGTGTGGGTTTGGCCCAGGGGGATTCACCCTCCAGCAGGGTCTCAGACCTGGGTGTCACCTCCGTGTGCTGCCCTGGCCCTGTGGGAGCTGCTCTGGGGCAGCACCTGGTTCTCCTCTGCTCCCCTGGCCTCAAAAATCAACCAAGTGCTCCCCCTGCTCCTGCTTTCTAAAAACACTGTTCACTTTTCTTCAAATTTTAAAAGTTCAGTAATAAAAAAACAAGACAATAAGAGGCATAAGAAAGCAAAATTACAGGTGTCCAGGTGCCTGGTGTTCTACCCAAGGCACAGTTTGCTAACAAAAGATCTTTCCTTTAAATACCAGAGGTTATTGAATATTCATAAATTTCATACAGTGATTTAAAGATTCCTTTTGGCTTCAGGTGTTTCTGCTTAATTGCAACTTTTCTCCCCCACCATTCTTTCTTGCACATAATTTTTTCGTGGCTCCACAAAGTCGCAAATCTCTTGATAACGAAGGCAATAAATTCTTTCTTTCTTTCTTTTGGAGTCCTTGGTGCCCTTGCTGTTATCTCTGTTTAGATACGATGATGTAAAGAATTTCTTAATTGTCTTTCCCATTTCTTGAGCTGGTTCAGATGTTACTAGAAAGCATCTTGCATCACACAGTTTCTATTTTAATATTATGCTATAGCCTAAAAAGATATTTATCACACTATTATTAAAAATATATATATTATTACAGCATGACTTTCTACCATAACACATACAGTATTCATTTGAATATTTGCAAAAAGCCAATCATAATAAAATGTGTTTTTAACAGGGTGAGTAAAACTCAGAGGGGAAGAACTTCGGGGCAAACATCTGTGAGTGCAGCTCGGGCTGCAGTCAGACCAAAATGCCATTTGGGATTGTTTTCCTTCTGTAGCCCCTTTTCCAACAGAGCAGAGGCAGCACCCCACCTTATTCCCACGTCCTGCTCAGCTCCGAGCGCTCCCTGTGTCCCAGCTTTGAGGGGAGGCTCTGTGTGAGCAGCACCAGGCTCACCTGGTGCATTGGGCACCTTCCCCACCCCAGTGGCCTCTGCCTTGGAACCAGCATCATCACCTGGGGAGGGACAGTGGCCCATCCACAGGCCATAAAAACCTCAATTTCCAGCCCCTCTGCGCCCTGGGATGTCCCTCTGGGGATCAGCCTCAGCCCAGGGGTCACTTGCCTGTTGGTGGTTCCCTGTTCTCCACGGAGCAAACCCCAACATTTGGGGTGTGGTGCCACATTTGGCTGCGATCCCTGTTCCCCCCAAGGCGGGAGCAGCCCAGCCCAGCCCCGCAGGCGGGTGGGATCTGGGGGAAGAGACCTCAGAGGCGGCAAAGCACAGACAGGAGATGTTCTCCTGCCAGTCTGGGCCCCCAAGGGCCACAGCTCCTGCCTCCCGAGACACCCAGAGTGGGACTGGAGGGGAGCTGGTGGCGTTTGGGGTTGGGTTCTGCACGGGAACCTCAGCAGTGCCCTGAGCCCCCACAGGACTCGCAGATCCATGGGAAGGAGGGATCCATGGGTTTGGAGGGACCTCAAATCCCACCCAGTGCCAGCCCTGCTATGGCAGGGACACCTCCCACTGTCCCCAGTGTCCAACCTGGCCTTGGGCACTGCCAGGGATCCAGGGGCAGCCACAGCTGCTCTGGGCACCCTGTGCCAGGGCCTGCCCACCCTGCCAGGGAACAATTCCTGCCCCAGATCCCACCCAGCCCTGCCCTCTGGCCCTGGGAAGCCATTCCCTGTGTCCTGTCCCTGCAGGCCTTGTCCCCAGTCCCTCTGCAGCTCTCCTGGAGCCCCTTTAGGGGCTCTGAGCTCTCCCTGGAGCTTCTCCTCTCCCTGGAGCACCCCCAGCTCCAGAGGGGCTCCAGTGACTCCTCTGGGCTCTCTCCAGGTGCTGCTGTTGGATCTCAGGGCTGGAGGCTCTGCAGGTGCAGCTTTGCTGCTTTTGAACTTGGGACAGAACTTTGTGTAATTTCGGCTCTTTCCCTGCTGCTCCTCTGCCCTGGGCCCGACCGAGGGCACTGTGCCACAGCAGAGCCTCAGATTGTTCCTGTGTTTCTTGGACACCTCCAGGGACGGGGACTCCCCCTGTGCAGCGGGATCCAAAGTTTAATCGCACATTTCACACCTGGGCCTTGCTTTGGGATAATTAAAATCACCACAGTTATTGGTTGCCGTTCTAGCACGAGGGTGTTTTGTCCCTTCGCGGGCTCCGTCTTTGGCGCCCTCAGCCCTGGCCTGTCCCTCCGGCCCCGCCCCCGGCGGGGGGGGGGTAGCGCTGGCGCCGCCATCTTTGAGGCGGGCAGGACTCGCGGTGTTCCCCGGCGGGGCGGCGATTCCCGGGGGGAAAGCGGGGAGAAAACCGGGATGAGGGGCGGGATTAATATTCTCCAGCGGCTTCAGGCGGCGCCT
Source organism: Sinosuthora webbiana (assembly GCA_013397395.1). Classification (NCBI taxonomy): domain Eukaryota; kingdom Metazoa; phylum Chordata; class Aves; order Passeriformes; family Sylviidae; genus Sinosuthora; species Sinosuthora webbiana. Next base: position 18,785 of record VXBN01014474.1, on the reverse strand, counting down.
GGAGCAGGGCGGTGCGGGGAGGGACGAGGCAGGGAGCCGTGCCCGGAGGGAAGATGGCGGCGGCGGCCTCAGCGGGGCGGGGCACGCGCGGCGGGCGCGGGAAGCGGCGGGCGCGGAGCTGCCGGAGGGACGGAGCGGACTGAGGGCTCTGAGGGGACCGAGAGGGTCCGAGGGGACCGAGAGGGACTGAGGGGTTTGAGGGGACCGAGAGGGTCTGAGGGGCACCCGCCGCCGCCATGCACGTCGTGAAGCGAGGTGAGCGCTGCCCCGGTACCGCGGATGGCGGGCACCGTCCTGCCCTGGGCACCCCGGGCCGGGGTGGGACCCCCCGGCTTTAGGGGGGCTCCTCGTGACACCCGAAGGGGAATCCCTCCCCCGTTCTGGGGTTCCCTGGTGGCACATGGAAGGGTGGGGGTCCCTCTGCTCTGTGGGGTCCCTTGCATGGCGCCCAGGGTGAGCAGATGGGAATGGCCCCGTTTAGGAAGGGGGGACACCTCCCGATCCCTCCATGTGGCACATGGTGTGAGGGGATGGGCGCCCTTTGGCTCTGTGGCACCCACAGAGAGCACAGGGGTGCCCCGCTCTCTGAGGAGAGTCTTGCGTAGGAGGATGGATCCCCTCGGCTTTGGGGGGAGGCCCAGAGTGAGAGAGCACCCCCAGACACCGAGAGCGAGGGACGGGACCTCTCCCTTTGTTTGGGGAGCTTTGGGGACCCCAGGCTGGGCTGGGGGTGACCCTCGGCCGGGTCCCCCCCCTGGGAATTGGGTCTGGGCAGATTTCGGTGGGAACTCTGGGGGTGGAGGGGGAGCCTCCCCTTTCTTTGTGCCCCAGCCAGGCGGGCTGTCCCTGGGGATCCCACGGGACGGGCTGGGCGGGAGCGTTCTGTGCTGAGCTGGGCCGTACTGGGGAGCCCTGGTGTGACTGGGCAGGGGCTATCTGTGCTGTACTGGTGTGACTGGGAGGGGCAGCCTGGCTGTACTGGTCCTCCCTGGCCCTGACTGGGGTGTGTGTGTCCCCAGATGGGCGCCAGGAGCGGGTCATGTTCGACAAGATCACGTCGCGCATCCAGAAGCTCTGCTACGGCCTCAACGGCGACTTCGTGGACCCCGTGAGTGCCCCCCTGCCCCGAGCCCGGCCCCTCCTGGGGAAAACCCAGGGGAATCCCAGGCAGGAATTCTGCTGTGCCCTGTGCTGTGTTTGGGGGCTCCTGGGGGTCCCTTCCCCAGGGATTCCCTGGGCTCTTGGCAAGCGCATCCACCATGTGTTGGTTGTTTCCTTCCCGGGTGCAGAGACTGTGGAGGGGAAAATCCCCTTGCCCTGCCATAGATCCCTTTTCCCTCAAACCTTGGGGATGCTGTTGAGCCCCTGGTACTTTAAAAAAACACTAGTTTTGCTGCTCCAGTTCCCATGTTTTGGATTTGGTAGGTTGCTCCCAGTGTCAGTCTGCAAAGCTGGAGCAGTGCCACAGGGAAGTAGCTCTGGATCCTGCTCCTGGTCAAACACCAGGGCAGAATTCCCTGCCATTGCCACATCCCTGCTTGGTTTTCTGAGCTGATTTGGGGTGGGCATTAGTCCCACTCATGGAAGCTTCTCCTTCCAAAGGCTGTGCCCAGGATGGCTCCCCGCTGGACCCACTGGTGTCTGTGAGGTTTTTATCTCAGACCCAGTCTGGCCATTTGGAGTCACCAGTTAAGGCTCTTCCCATCTCCCAGGTTCCCACGATCCATTCTGCTGTCTGAAATGCCACCTGTCAAACAGCTGCCACTGGTCCTGTCCCCAAAAGTCTCTGGGATGGACAGCAGGAGGAGGACACTGGTGACTTGGTGACCACAGCATGACATGTCCTGACTTGCCCCCAGTGACTGGGACTTGATACTGAGGACAGAAATGAAATTCCGACTCCTCCTGCCTCCTTGTGGCCCTGGATTCTTATTTACTCTGCAGTCCTGTGTGACCTCTTCTCCTGGAGCTCAGTTTCTCCTTTGGGACTTGGATCTGCCTGTGCCAGAAGCTTCCCAAAGCAGCAGTAACCCTCCCAAACCTGTGCCAATGCTCCCAGGGGGGCTGGAGATCTCACCAGTCGTGCAAAAGTAGCAACAGTTCACAAAGGTTCGGTAGAGACTGGTCAGTCCCATTGAGAATAGGATCCCAGAAGGGTTTGGGTTGGGAAGAGACCTCACAGCCCACCCAGTGCCACCCCAGCCATGGCAGGGACACCTCCCACTGTCCCCAGTGTCCAACCCGGCCTTGGGCACTGCCAGGGATCCAGGGGCAGCCACAGCTGCTCTGGGCACCCTGTGCCAGGGCCTGCCCACCCTGCCAGGGAACAATTCCTGCCCCAGATCCCATCCAGCCCTGCCCTCTGGCCCTGGGAAGCCATTCCCTGTGTCCTGTCCCTTGTCCCCAGTCCCTCTCCAGGAGCATTCCCAGTTCTCCCAGTCTGCTGTTCCAGTTTGCTTCCCTCCTCCCACACATCCAGCGGTGCTGTGGGCTCTGGGATCCCTCTGGGCCGGGATCCCTGTGGCTCCTGACGCGGGGCCGTCCCTCCTGCAGGCACAGATCACCATGAAGGTGATCCAGGGGCTGTACAGCGGGGTCACCACGGTGGAGCTGGACACTCTGGCCGCGGAGACGGCGGCCACGCTGACCACCAAGCACCCCGACTACGCCATCCTGGCCGCCCGCATCGCCGTCTCCAACCTGCACAAGGAGACCAAGAAAGTCTTCAGTGGTGGGTGACGGTCCCCAGCTGTCTGGGGACAGGCCCAGGGAGGGGTTTGGGGCACAGACATGTGGGAATCTCTCCGTCTGGGGGCTCCTGAGGGCCCAGGCTGGCTGGAAATGCCGCGGGGATGAAACCCGCGAGTTTCCCCAGGCAGATGGGATTGCCTGGTTGGTGAAAAGCAGCTGTGGGAATGGAATGGTGAAAATTGTGATGGATTGAGGTCAGCTTGTGCCCACTTGGCTCCCCGTTTGTTTGTTTGTTTGTTCAGTGGGGTTTGGACAGAATTTGTAAGAGCAGTGGACTGTTGAGGCTGGCAGTACTGAGCAGTTGTGTGTTTGGGGGGCTGCAGGGGTTATTTCCAGGGATGAGCATTCCTGCCTGGTCCATCCCTGAATCCCAGTGCCAGGGGCTGCAGGGCCAGGCCTGGACGTGTCCCGTTCACATCCCCTTCCCTCACAGATGTGATGGAGGATCTCTACACCTACATCAACCCCCACAACGGGAAGCACTCCCCAATGATCTCCAAGGAGACCCTGGACATCGTTCTGGCCAACAAAGATGTAAGTAGTGGGGATTTTTCACTTCTGAGCTATTGCACTGAATTTTGAGCACTTAAATAATTTTCTTTTCTTGTTTTTTAAGCAAGCCATGTTTGTTTTAGGGTAAAAAGCCAACACAGCCAGTGCAGGGTGTGAGTGGAGAGTGTAAGAAGAGATGTAGGAGTTTTCTTCCTTCATGGATGTTTTTGTAGTAAAATTTGTTTTCTTGGATGTTCCCATTGCCATGATCAGCACAAATAATTAATTTGAGAAAAAGTACCTTGTGCTGGAGCAAAGTGAGGCAGCACAGGAGAGAGAGATTCGGGTTCACTTTCCAGGTCTGTGTTCTGACCAGGAAGTTCCTTTTGTTCTTTGGTTCTGTGTTTTGTTTCTTGTTGTCCCATTAGATTTCAGTAAATCCAGCCCAAAACTGAGTGAAAAAAGGTTGTTGGGGCTGTGCTTTTGGTGTTTTGTTCCTGCTTCATTCCTGTGCTCTGGTGCCCCTCACACAGCAGAGCTTTGGGGCCAGGAATGCCAACAGGGATAATAATAGTAATAATAATAATAATAACAACAACAACAACAACATTGTGACACCTTGTAAATTGTGTTATTTCCTGCCAGCGCCTGAACTCTGCCATCATCTACGACAGAGATTTCTCCTACAACTACTTTGGCTTTAAGGTAAAGGGCACATTGCTCCTGGCTCTGTTGGGAGGGAGGGAATGCTGTCCCTTTCCTCTGGGCTGGGGCCAAGGGGGCACAGGAGGAGGAGGGACATCAGCAGGGCTGTGAAGATGAAGGGGACCTGCACTTACCCCACTGGGATAAGCCATGGAGTTTCCTTGCTGCTGGAATATTTTACGTGTTGGGCTCAGTTTCACAGCAGATCACACTGAGTGTTGTTGGAGGCCATTCCTAAAGGAATTACTCTAATCCTTAATAAGCCAAAGAAGGGAATTCTGCTTTTCCTGTTGTTTAGTGGAGCAGTTCTCTCGGAGTGTCACCCTGAGATTCATTTATCCTGTCCCCACAGCAGCCCAGGGGCTGCCCTGCTGCCCTCACCCCCAGCCCAGCTGGGCAGCTGTGGGTCTGACTGGGGCTTGGGGCTCTGCAGGGCTCCACTGTTCCATGGCTCTGGGGGGTCCAGAGAGGCCCTGTGGGCTCAGGGCAGTGAGGAACCTCCTGCCAGTGCTCCACGCTCTGCAATCCAAAGCACTGCTGGAATCTTCCCGTGGACTCGTGTATTTCAATCACCTCATTAAGCTAATAAAGAGAGGAGGAGCAGAGTGCAAGGGTGGTGAAGCCTGGGGTGAGGGGTGTGGAGATGACTGAGTTTGGAGTTAACAGGGTTTTTAAAACAATTCAAATCTGCCTGTTTGCTGACATCCATCCTCTCTTTTAAAGACTCTGGAGCGCTCCTACTTGCTGAAAATCAACTCCAAAGGTAAGGGCTCTTCCTAGTGCTGAGAACTTCTTAAAAATATGAGTTAATTTAAATGAAATGAAAGCTAAGTTTAGGTACTGTGCTGTCAGTGATGCAGGCCCTTGGCTTGGATATCCTGGGACACCAGGAGGGTCAGAGATTAATTATATCATAAAGCTGAAACATAATTGGATTCTGGAGTGCATATTTGGTTGGATTTAACTTAATACAGGTGGGGTTTTTCCCTCCTCTGTGAGAGCAGTTGAGCACTGGAGCACATTGTTCCTTGGGTTTTTCAAAGCCTGGTGGGATGAAGTCCTGGATAAACAGGCCTGGTGCTCTTTGAGCAGGAGTTGGGCTGGAGAGCTCAAGTTCCTTCCAACCCCAATCACTCTGTTGTTCCATGAGAACTCTGGCCCTCAGGTGTCCCACTGCAGCGTTTGGAGCTTGCTGCTGTGACCTCTGTGACTGTCACAGGGAGTCTCCTTTCTCCCTGACTGTGCAGGGTGGGTGAGAGGCTGGGCATACCCCAGCCACGGGCCTTGGCATCCCAAAATCCCCGTGCCTGGGCTCGTCCCCAGTGTGGGCAGCAGGAAAAGGGGGGTTGGGATTGTGCCCTGGGCCCCTCAGGTGAGACCCCAGCCCTGGGCCAGCACAGGGAGGACGTGGAGCTCCCCCAACTGGTTTGGAAAAATAAACTCCTCAGAGAGAAGTGGAAGAACCCTGTTTATTAAACAGGCAAAGCACTCCCCAGCACAATAAACTGGACAATACCTGATGACAAGAACTTGGTGCTGCTCTGGAGAGATGACACATTTAGGACAGAAGTCCTTCCTGGAGGAGGTTGCTCTGTCTCAGTCTCTCTGGTGCTGGGAAATGTTGCTGTGCAGGATGGATCTTGGTGGGTTCCAGGTGTGAGCCCCCACGGTGCTTCTCTGGGTCCTCAGCCCAGAGAGATTGTAACAGTTCCAAGGGAAGGTGAAAAAAGGAGGAAAAAAAAACCAAGAAGGAAAAAGGAAAAAAAAACCCAAAGCTTCTCCCCTTCTGCTAGCTACTCACTAACTAGCTA
>VXBN01014473.1:0-11268 GCA_013397395.1 Sinosuthora webbiana | reverse complement strand
TCCATTTATCAAAGAAGACAATGTGAACTTTCAATAAATAAATGGAAAATTCCTCAAACAAACCCTCGGAAAAAGGAGTGTGAGCCAAGGAAAAAGGAGATTCCTCAGTTTTTTTCAAAGAATTGGGAACCTGTTCTCTTGGCTTTGCGTTCCCAGATTAATTCTGGGTGAGGAGACAAAGGTCAAGGCAACAGAATCGCATTAAGGGCGATTTTCTCATCCAAGCCTTTGATTCTCGTGTTCCTCGTGCCCCGGGAGTCGCTGGCAGGGCAGGAAATGTTTGAGTTGACGGGATTAGAGCGGCCCCAAGTCGTTCCTGCCCCTTCCCTCTGCCAACGGCCTCAGCCTGAGGCGTGGGAAGGGCCCCACGTGTTTGGGGGGAAATAATCCAATCACGGCTGTGGGTTCATTGGATTAATGGCAAAGTTAAAGCCAAAGTGGTTTTGGAGAAAGGATTTGGCTGGAGAGGTGGAGCACGGGTTGGGCGGGGGGTGAGCTGAAGAGGATTTCATGAGATGTTCTTAATTGGACACAGAAAACAGGGAATGAATCCCAAAGCTCTGCTCTATCCAGAAGTTATTCTTCCATCCCAAAGTTCTCCCTCGATCCTAAAGTTTTCCTTCCATCCCAAAGTTCTCCTTCCATCCATCCCAAAGCTCTCCCCCATCCCAAAGCTCTCCTCCATCCATCCCAAAATTATTCTTCCATCCCAAAGCTCTCCTCATCCCAAAGCTCTCCTTCCATCCCAAAGCTCTCCTTCCATCCATCCCAAAACTTTCCTCCATCCCAAAGCTCTCCTCCATCCTAAAGTTCTCCCTCCATCCCAAAGTTCTCCTTCATCCCAAAGCTCTCCTCTGTCCATCCCAAAGCTCTCCTCCATCCATCCCAGAGTTCTCCATCCATCCCAAAGATCCCAGGGAGGTTTGGATTGGATATTTGGGAATTTCTCCATGGAAAGGCTGATCAGGCCATCGCAGGAGCTGCCCAGGGAGGTGTGGATCGGATATTTGGGATCATTTTTCCATGAAAAGGGTTGGCACAGCTGCAGTGCCACCCCTGGAGGGATCTCAAAGCCACCTGGATGTGGCACTTGGGGACACTTGGCAGTGCTGGGACTGTGAGCTCCAAGGGCTTTTCCCACCTCAGCCATTCCATGATTTCCGTCACCATCCCTCCATCTCCATCCCTGAGGACATTCCCTCTGCCACCAAACTTTGGGAAGTTTCCCAAACCACTCCCAAACCATTCCCAAACCACTCCCAAACCACTCCCGAACCTCTCTCCCTCACTCTGCCTTTGAATTTGTGGAACCACGGCCTCCAAAACGCACCGAAAAAACCCCAAATATCCCCAAATTTATCCCCAAAGCTCTCCCTGTGGGATTTTCCCTCCCCTGCTGCACCCAGAGCCCCGAGGGAGGGAAAATTCAGGATTTTTGGAGGTTTTGAAGGACGACCCCGGAGCTCGGTGGGATTTCCTGTGTGTTCAGGGATTGTCCTGTTTGTTTAAAGGATTCCAAACGTCGGCTTTGCTCGCAAAGCTGAAGATTTTTGTTTTTTTCCTCCCCTGATTTCTCCAGCCTCGGTTTGGGTGTTGGGGGAAGGTAAATCAGCCCTTTTTCCTCAGATTTTCCAGAAAAAATTTGGCATTTTAGCCCTTTTTCCTCAGCTTTTCCAGCAAAATTTTGATATTTTTAGCCCTTTTTCCTCAGCTTTTCCAGCAAATTTTAGACATTTTTGGCCCTAAGTTTTTCCAGCAAAATTTTGACATTTTAGTCCCTTTTTCCTCAGCTTTTCCAGCAAAATTTGGACATTTTTGCTCTTTTTTCCTCAGCTTTTCCAGCAAAACTTTTTTAGCCCTTTTCCCTCAGATTTTCCAGCAAATTTTGACTTTTTAGACCTTTTTCCTCAGCTTTTCCAGCAAAATTTTGATATTTTTAGCCCTAAGATTTTCCAGCAAAATTTAGACACTTTTGCCCTTTTTCCTCAGCTTTTCCAGCAAAAATTTGACTTTTTAGCCCTTTTTTCCTCAGCTTTTCCAGCAAAAATTTGATATTTTTAGCCCTTTTTCCTCAGGTTTTCCAGCAAAATTTTGACCTTCAATAAAAGGAATTTGAAATGGGGATATTTTAAATGGGGTTATTTTAAATGGGGTGTTTTCAATGGGGTTATTTTAAATGGGAATATTCTAAATGGGAATATTTTAAATGGGGATATTTTAAATGGGGTGTTTTAAATGGGATTATTTTAATTGGGGTTATTTTAATTGGGGTTATTTTAATTGGGGTTATTTTAAGTGTTTTCAGTGTTTAAATCACGGGTTGGTTTCCCAGCGTGGCCTGGTGGCCATTTTCATTCGGAGCCTTTGGGTGAGGGAGTTGTGCAAAAATTCCATTTCCCCGTGGCAAAATTCCATCTTTCCCCCCCGAAAACATTCCATTTTCCACCAGGAAATTCCATCTCCCGCGGTAAAACTCCGTTTTCCACCGCAAAATCCCATTTTCTGCCACAGAATTCCACCTCCCATGACAAAATTCCATCTTCGACAGCCAAATCCCATTTCTCACAACAAATTTCCATTTTCCATGATGAAATTCTGTCTTCCACCACAAAATCCATCTCCCACAACAAAATTCCACCTTCCACCACAAAGTTCCATCTTCCACCACAAAAATCCATTTCTCACCACAGATTTCCATTTTCCACAATGAAATTCCATCTTCCATGGTAAAATTCCATTTTCCACGTCAAAATTCCGTCTTCTGTCACAAAACTCCATTTCTCATGACAAAATTCCCTTTCCCGTGACAAAATTCCACCTTCCACGACAAAATTGCGTTTCTCACGACGAGTTTCCATTTTCCACAACAAATTTCCATTTTCCATGATGAAATTCCACCTTCCACGGCAAAATTCCACTTTCCACACAGAAATTCCATCCTCCACCACAAAGTTCCATGTTCCACGACAGAATTCCATTTCTCACAGCAAACTTCCATTTTCCACTAAGAAATTCCATCTTCCACAGCAAAATTCCATTTCTCGGGACAAATTTCCGTTTTCCACGATGAAATTCCATCTTCCACCACAGAATTCCATTTCTCAAAACACATTTCCAGTTTCCACTATCAAATTCCATCTTCCACCACAAAAATCCATTTCCCACAATATCCCATTTTCCACGTCAACGTTCCACCTTCCACGGCAAAATTCCGTTTTCCACACTGAAATTCCATCTTCCATGGCAAAAATCCATTTCTCATGACAAATTTCCATTTTTCCATGATCAAACTCCATCTTCCTCCACAAAATTCCGTTTCCTGTGGCAAAATTCCACCTTCCATGACAAATTTCCGTTTCTCACGACAAATTTCCATTTTCCACAATGAAATTCCCTCTTCCACCACAAAAATCCATTTCCCACGACAATATCCCATCCTCACATCGAAATCCCGTCTTCCACAGCAAAATTCCATTTTCTGCTAAGAAATTCCATCTTCCACCATAAAAATCTGTCTTCCACCACAAATTTCCATTTCCCACGACAAAATTCCATTCCTTACAACAAAATTTCCCTCTTCCACGATGAAATTCCATCTTCCATGGCAAAACTCCATCTTCCATAGCAAAAACCCATTTCTCACGACAAATTTCCATTTTCCACTATGAAATTCCACCTTCCACCACAAAAATCCATTTCTCACGATGGATTTCCGTTTTCCACGATGAAATTCCAACTTCCGTCACAAAACTCCATTTCCCACGACAATATCCCATCCTCACATCGAAATCCCGTCTTCCACAGCAAAATTCCATTTTCTGCTAAGAAATTCCATCTTCCACCATAAAAATCTGTCTTCCACCACAAATTTCCATTTCCCACGACAAAATTCCATTCCTTACAACAAAATTTCCCTCTTCCACGATGAAATTCCATCTTCCATGGCAAAACTCCATCTTCCATAGCAAAAACCCATTTCTCACGACAAATTTCCATTTTCCACAATGAAATTCCCTCTTCCACCACAAAAATCCATTTCTCACGATGGATTTCCGTTTTCCACGATGAAATTCCAACTTCCGTCACAAAACTCCATTTCCCAGGACAATATCCCATTTCCCGCTATGAAATTCCATCTTCCACCATAAAAATCCTTCTTCCACCACAAATTTCCATTTCCCATGACAAATTTCCATTTTCCACGATGAAATTCCACCTTCCACCACAAAAATTCCATTGCCCGCGACAAAATTCCACCTTCCACGACAGAATTCCATTCCTCACAACAAAAATTTCCATTTTCCACAGTGAAATTCCACCTTCCACCACAAAAATTCCATTGCCCGCGACAAAATTCCACCTTCCACGACAGAATTCCATTCCTCACAACAAAAATTTCCATTTTCCACAGTGAAATTCCACCTTCCACCACAAAATTCCACCTTCTGCAACAAAATTCCACCTTCCATGGTAAAACTCCATCTCCCACCCCAAATTCCCCCCCTTCCACTCCCGCCGCCCTTCCTGCCAAGGCCAAAACTAAAGAAAAAAAACCCCCATAATTAAAAAGCAAAACGGGCCCTTGTGCTCACCCAGGGAAAACCAGGACACGCTTGATGAGGGTGATTAATTTGCTGGAGGACGGTTTCGTTGACATTTGGCCATAAATCAAAATAAATTTGGCCAGGAATCAAAAAAAAACAAAAAAAAGGGGAAAAACCCTCAGTCATCCATGAATTACTGAGAGAGAAATGAGATTTTTCACAGAATTTTGNGAAATTCCACCTTCCACCACAAAATTCCACCTTCTGCAACAAAATTCCACCTTCCATGGCAAAACTCCATCTCCCACCCCAAATTCCCCACCTTCCACTCCCGCCGCCCTTCCTGCCAAGGCCAAAACTAAAGAAAAAAAACCCCCATAATTAAAAAGCAAAACGGGCCCTTGNAAAAAAAAAAAACCCATAATTAAAAAGCAAAACGGGTCCTTGTGCTCACCCAGGGAAAACCAGGACACGCTTGATGAGGGTGATTAATTTGCTGGAGGACGGTTTCGTTGACATTTGGCCATAAATCAAAATAAATTTGGCCAGGAATCAAAAAAAAAAAACAAAAAAAGGGGGAAAAACCCTCAGTCATCCATGAATTACTGAGAGAGAAATGAGATTTTTCACAGAATTTTGATATAATAATAATAATATTAATAATAATTAAAAAGAAGGGTGGGAAATGGAGGCTGGGGGGGATCCAGAGTCCAGGATCCCAAAATTCCATCCAGGTTTTCCTGAGTGTTTCACTATAAAATAATGGAAATTATGGGTGGGACAAGCAGGGACAAGAGGAAAATACCGGCCTGAAGTCAATTATTGAGGAATTCTCCATCCAGCTGATTCAGCCCCATCCCACAGACTCCAAATAAAGCCAAAAGTCGAGCAGATCTTTTAATTAAGGTGAAATTAAAGCTGCACTGGATCAGGGAAATTCCAGGAGAAGGATCTGGGATAAGGGACGGAGGGAATGGCTTCAGACTGGGAAAAAAACGGGAGATTTGGGAAGGAATTCCTGGCTGGAATGGAATTCCCAGAGCAGCTGCGGCTGCCCTTGGATCCCTGGAATGTCCAAGGAAAGGTTGGAGAAATCTGGAATAGTGGGAAGTGTCTCATAATGATGAATTAAATGAACTCCAGCTCAGGAGTCCAAATAAATATAAATAAATACAAATAAATCTTATTATTCATATTGAAACTCATTGAAACAATCCCATTGAAACCAGTGAAAACAACCCAGACCTTTGGGTTCAGACACCTCAATCCTTTGCCGGATCTGGAATTTCCCAAATCTGGAATTTGCCAAATTCCCAGCAAATTCCCAGCATGCCCCAAAGCAGACAAAGCCCTGCACGTCCAGCCTTAATCACCAAAACCTCGGGGAAATTTAAATCCCTGGGAATGATTTGAAATCCCAAATATCAGAGCCACGGTGTCAATATTGAACAACCTCAGTGTGGACCCGAGGGCACAGACAATAAATGGTTTGATCCCAGCTGGGAAGTGAGGATGCAAAGCTCTGTGGTGCTAACAAAAAACAGGGAATGGCTTCCCACGGCCACAGGGCAGGGCTGGATGGGATCTTGGGAACTGGGAATTCCTGCCTGGGCTGGAATTCCCAGAGAATCCCTGGAATGTCCAAGGAAGGATTGGAGCACCCTGGGATGGTGGAATTGTCCCTGGAATGAGCTCTGAGGTCCCTTCCCACCCAAACTGTTCCTGGGATTCTGGGATTTGGGAGCCTCAGGATCCATCCCGAGGGATTTTTATGGGAAATGGGGAGAGAAAAGAGAGGGAAAGGGAAGGGAGACCCTTCATGGATTCCTGAGATTCCAAGTGAGGCCCCTCAGTCCATTGATTTCCTGGAGAGGAGATGGATCCAATGTCAGGCTGGGAGAGCTGGGAATGTTCCCCTGGAGAAGGGAAGGATCCAGGGAGAGCTTCCAGAACATTCCAGGGCCTCAAGGGGCTCCAGGAGAAGCTGGAATTTGGGAATTTGGGAAAGGCCTGCAGGGACAGGACACAGGGAATGGCTTCCCACTGGAAAAGGAGAGATTTGGGTGGGATCTTGGGAAGGAATTCCTGCCTGGGCTGGAATTCCCAGAGCAGCTGTGGCTGCCCCTGGATCCCTGGGATGTCCAAGGCCAGGCTGGAGCACCCTGGGACAGTGGGAGGTGTCCCTGCCATGGCAGGGCTGGCACTGGAGGGGACTCTGAGCTCCTTCCCACCCCAAACCATCCCAACATTCCGCGGCTGCCACAACCCCCAACAACCTCCCACCTGCTGGATAAAGGCCAAAATTCCCAAACCTTTCCAGGGGGTTTGTGGATTTCCCACCCGAACTGCCCATCCCCAGCACCAAAACGTCCCTTTAATGACAACCACGCACACAAACAACAGAGGGCAAGGACACAAAGAACAAATAAACAGGAGGAAAAAAAGAAAAAAAGCAGCTCTGAGGCCCTGGAGAACAAGGAGAGCTTTGTCTCGGGCTGGGCCGGGGCCAGGGAGGTCTGCACACACCTACTCAGCTCTCCTCAAGCAACCCAAGCGAGAGAAGCTGAAAATCCCACCCAGAAATCGCTGGATGAATCAGCCAGAGAGCATCAACAATCCCAATTCCTGCTCCAAAGGGATTTTTTTGGGGCTTTTCAAGGGGTTTGTGTCTCTGGAGTTGGGGTGAGACACCCAAAAATGCATCACAAGACCAACAGTGAGAACACCTCGACGTGTTCAGGCAGCCCCCGTGACTCAGCTGTGGTCATTGTGCTGCACAGGGAAAGCAGAAAATGTTTCGGCTTATTTATATTAAAATTTTAAAAAAAGAAAAAGAGGAGAAGGAAAAGCAAAGCACAGAAAGTTCTTGGCACTGGGAGTTGCCCAACTGTTTCTCCGCTGCGGTGAGCAGAGAAACCAAAACCTCGTGCAGAATCTTCTCCTTGGAATCGCCCAAAAAAATAATTCTTTGCAAAGTGGAGCTCAGAGAAGCCGTGGCCTGTCTCAAAGAACCCGACTCCACTCCATGAGAACTCCCACAAAAAAAATGACATTTACAAGGGAAATGCAGAGCTGGAGAACTTCTGCCAGACTCTCTGCTTTGATGGGTGTTTGAGTCATCGCCGATTTTCCTTGAGATGGAAAAAAAAAAAAAGGTTTAGAACGAATTCAAAACCCTTTTTTTTTTTTTTTTTCATCTGGGGGTTGTTCCCTTTGAAAAAAAAGCTCCAGAGAGAACACAGCTGGGAGCAAACTCAGCTCCTGATGCTCCTCTCGGGATCCATGCCCTGAACTCTTGTGGAGATGAATCCTTGGGATTGCACGGGGTTTAGAGGGGACGTGGGGATGGCTGGCTGCTCTCCAGGCACACAAAACAAACCCTGGAGAGGGGAATCATCCAGCAGGGAGCGTTTGGGGAGGGAGATGCCAGACAAAAAAGCTCTCCTGGAACACGGAGGGGATGGTGACTTCATCCCTGCTGGAATCGCAGATGATCTTCAAAGGGCTCAGCACAAACGGTGCCTGGGCACGGGCAGAGCTGGGGGGGTTTATTTACCACCCGAGGTCATCTGAAACCACACCCAGCCAGGCACGGGAGGGTTTTCTGCTCCTCATTTCCCTGTTTCTATCCTCTCCCACCCCACGGATGAGCTGGAAGGGAGCTCAGAGCTCCTCCAGTGTGACCCCTGCCATGGCAGGGACACCTCCCGCTGTGCCAGAGTGATCCAACCCCATCCAGCCTGGCCTGGGATGCAAAACCTCTCTGGGAATCCAGCCTGGGATCCCAAACCCCTCCTGAGCAATCAGAGTTGGTGTCTCTCAGCTTTTCCCTCTGCTCTTTGGGTGAGATTCGGGCTGCTCTTTGGGCTGGCACGTCCACGGCGAAGCCCAGAGCACGACGGCTCCAGCTTTGCACGAGTCCACCAAACACAGGCAACAAAAACCTGACAGTGCTGTGAGTGTGAGGAGTGAGCCAGGAGAGCAGACACTGAAATGTTTTTCTCCTTCTGGCAGGAACAGAAGGAGGGAAAAAAAGGAGGAAAAAAAATGAGAAAGGAAGGAGAAAAGGAAGGGGGAAAGGAAGGGGGAAAGGAAGGAGGGAAAAAGGAGGGGGAAAGGAGGGAAAAAGGAGGAGAAAAGGAAGGAAAAAAAAGGAGGGGAAAAAAGGAGGAAAAAAAATGAGAAAGGAAGGAGAAAAGGAAGGGGGAAAGGAAGGGGGAAAGGAGAAAGGAAGGAGAAAGGAAGGGGAAAAGGAGAAAGGAAGGAGGAAAGAAGGAATGAAAAAGGAGGGGAAAAGGAGGGAAAAAAGGAGGAGAAAAAAGGAGGGGAAAAAAGGAGGAAAAAAAAAAAGGAGGAAAAAAAAGGAGGAAAAAGAGGAGGGAAAAGAGAAGGAAAAACAAGGAGGAAAAAAAGGAGGAAACTGAGCCCTTGTGTGCCTGCTGCTGCTGAGGAATGAACCATCCCAGACAACCCTGGAGCAGCTCCCATGGCACAGACACCATCACCCAGCCCCGCTTTGTGCTTCCCCTGGGATCAGCCAGCAGCTCCAGCTCCCAGCACGTCCCAGTCTGCCCAGCTGAACAATCCTGGAGCTGCACAAAGCCCTGCAAGCCCCGATCTGCAGCTGGGAACAGCTCCCCAAACACCCCGGGGCTCCTCCTGTGCCTGCCTTGGTCTGCTCCTGTTTGTTCTGAACCCACGGGAACGGATCCACGAACCTGGGACTGCTCCCCAAACCTGGGAACAGCTCCAGAAATCTGGAACTGCTCCCCAAACCTGGGACTGCTCCCCAAACCTGGGACAGGAACAGCTCCCCAAACCTGGGACAGCTCCCCAAACCTGGGACTGCTCCCCAAATCTGGGATAGGAACAGCTCCCCAAACCTGGAACTGCTCCCCAAATCTGGGACAGACACTGCTCCCCAAATCTGTGACTGCTCCTCAAACCTGGGACTGCTCCCCAAACCTGGAACTGCTCCCCAGCCCCAAGGAAATGCTGTCCCAGCCCAAGGAAATGCTGTCCCAGCCCAAGGAAATGCTGTCCCAGCCCAAGGAAATGCTGTCCCAGCCCAAGGAAATGCTGTCCCAGCCCAAGGAAATGCTGTCCCAGCCCAAGGAAATGCTGTCCCAGCCCAAGGAAATGCTGTCCCAGCCCAAGGAAATGCTGTCCCAGCCCAAGGAAATGCTGTCCCAGCCCAAGGAAATGCTGTCCCAGCCCAAGGAAATGCTGTCCCAGCCCAAGGAAATGCTGTCCCAGCCCAAGGAAATGCTGTCCCAGCCCAAGGAAATGCTGTCCCAGCCCAAGGAAATGCTGTCCCAGCCCAAGGAAATGCTGTCCCAGCCCAAGGAAATGCTGTCCCAGCCCAAGGAAATGCTGTCCCAGCCCAAGGAAATGCTGTCCCAGCCCAAGGAAATGCTGTCCCAGCCCAAGGAAATGCTGTCCCAGCCCAAGGAAATGCTGTCCCAGCCCAAGGAAATGCTGTCCCAGCCCAAGGAAATGCTGTCCCAGCCCAAGGAAATGCTGTCCCAGCCCAAGGAAATGCTGTCCCAGCCCAAGGAAATGCTGTCCCAGCCCAAGGAAATGCTGTCCCAGCCCAAGGAAATGCTGTCCCAGCCCAAGGAAATGCTGTCCCAGCCCAAGGAAATGCTGTCCCAGCCCAAGGAAATGCTGTCCCAGCCTGGCCAGAGGCCACTCAGGTGTCACAGGGAACGCTGTGAGGGACAGAAATGCTCTGACTGAACCCCCTGAGAGCCCTGCTGGCCCCAGTGCCACTGCTCCTGACGGCGGGGACTTTTTTTAAAGTTTTTCCCTCCTTTTCTTTTTCCTCCCGCTCTGTGTCGGTTTGGATCAGGTTCAGCTTAAACACCCTGGGCTCTGTAGGAAAGGAAAAAACAAAAATACAAAATAAAGGGTGCGAAGCCTTTCCCAGGTTTTGTCACCGTGTCCTTCTGGATTCTTTGTGCCCGCCAGGAACAGAAATTCCAAGGGAAACACACAAACCTCACATCACATCCTGTTTGACAACTAGAAAAATTAAAATAATCCAATTTTTTTTCCCTCCCTTCTTTTCTCTCTCCCTTTTTTCTCCTTCATATGTTGACCAAAACAATTTGACCCGTTTGAAAAATCACCTGCCCAGCAGCTGCTCCACGCAGGGAAGGACATTTCTAAACTCCAAATTCACCTGTCAGGACTGTCAGCCCAAAAAATAAAAATAAAACGTGGAAGAACGAGCAGCCAAACACGGAGCTGCTGCTGGACGCACGAAAAATGATTTTTTTTTCCACTCAAAAAATAACACAACAGGTGAAATTAAAACAAAAATAGGCACAAAAAAAGCTTTGAAAGGGTTTTAAAAGCGCCCCACAGCACGAGGAGAAGATTTGATGCTCCCCAAGGTTTTCCCTAAAAAAAAAAATCTCGGTGACAAATTTTCCCACCCAGCTGTGACATTTCAGGATTTCTCGCCCGTTATCCCTCTGTGAATCACGGGGTTATTATAAATTCAGGGAATGGCTCGGGGTTTAAAAACTCTCCCAGGTTGTTTTTTAGGGAATTTGGGGGTGATGGGAGGAGAGGGAAAAGCCTCAGGGGGGATTTTTTGGGAAGATTTCTCCGTGGAAAAGGGTCGGTAAATATCGGGAAGGGGACGCCCAGGGTGGGTTGGAGTCCAAGGAATTCCTGGAGGTCTCTGGGCACAGCTGGGATTTGGTGATCCCAGAGG
>VXBN01014472.1:161562-183312 GCA_013397395.1 Sinosuthora webbiana | reverse complement strand
CATTCCCCCTCACCCCTATACTATAGTCCCCCGCGCCGTAATAGCCCGGAGCCCCTGAACTCCCAGACCCCCATACCGTGCCCCGCTATACCACACAGCCCGCTCCCCAATACAACCCTTCCATACCACACCTCCCTGTTACCACCACCTCCCGCGGCCCCCCCCCCCCCCCCCCCCCCNNNCCCGTGCCCCCTCTCCTATACCCCCACAGCACCCCCAAACCATCTTGCCCATACCATACCCCTCTGCACCCCAACACCAAAGCCCCCCTATATCCCGACAGCACCCCCCAACCCTCATGATCCCCATCCCATCGCTCCTGTACCCCCATATTGCCCCGGCGCAGCCCCCAAACACGGCAGCCACACTGGTTGTCTCTCCTTTAATAGCTATCCCTGCGAGGGGGTCCCCACCAACACCCCGATTGTCCTTTGCGCCCCAACCCCGCCGCCATCCCTGGGGGCACCCAGGCGGCCCGGCCGCCCCGGCACAGTTTCGGGGGGCCGGTGGAATGGGGGTGTAAACATTTTTGGGGGTCCCGGCCCCCCCCAGAGTCACCCCGGGGCAGCAAAGCACCATTTCCTCCTGATGGTTTTTTTTTTGAAAAGAATAAAATTGGCCAAATTCCCCCCAAACTCTGTTTTGGGGGGAATTAGGAGGGGCAGGGGGGCACAGGGGAGCCCCCCACAGCGCCGTGCCGGAGGTCGATGGGGTGTCGGGGGATCCCGGCGGACTCCAGCGCCAGTCCCCGCACGCACCCCGAGAGGCCAGAGCTGAACTTGCCAGCGGTCAGGGCACGGGGGTCAGGGGCACCACCTGTGGGGGTTACACAGGAGACACTGGGTGGGGAGCACCCATTGGGGGCACCCACTGGGCCCACCCATGTCCTGGCCTGGGACACCTGCCCATGTCTATCTTGTGTCCCATCAGGTGTCCCCACCCCATGCCCCACTGTGTGTCCATCCCACATCTCTCCCTGCATCCCATCCTCTATTCCACCCTGTCCCATCCCATGTCTATCCCATGTCCCATCTCATGCTCCTCCTGGTGTCTTACCTCCAGTGTCATCCCACGTCCATGCTGTGCCCATGCCATACCCCACTCCCTATCTGTGTCCCACCCCATGTCCATCCCATGTGCCATCCCATGTCTCAACCCATCCACCCCACATCCACCCCGTGTCCATTCTACATCTATCCCACATCCACCCTGTGTCCATTTGTGTCCCAACCTGTCCCCCCCATATTCCATATCCCCCCATGTCCCCCCCACATGCCCCATGTCCCACCATACCCACGTAGACGCTGCCCTCTGTGTTGGCCATGACGTTGGATCCGGGTGATTCCCCACTCACCGGCTCCTCTCCGTCCACCTGGAGCTGCCCACGCCGACCCTCCCTGTGGGGCACTGTCAGCACCTGCACCCCAACCCCACCCTCACCCCAACCCATGCCCAGAGCCCTGCCCACCTTGTCACCGACACCCGGTGCCACTCGCCGTCATTGACAGGGTCTTCAGAGGTGATGGTGGCCTCGCCACTGCCCAGCTGGTAGCTGTGGGGGGGCGTGGTGTCAGTGTGCAGGGCACCCTAGGGGGCACCTTGTGGGCTCAGGGGACCCCTGGGTGCCACACATCATGCCAGGGGACCGTGGTTGCCCCCTCACCTGAACACCAGGTGCCCATCCTTCAACCCGAGGCCAAGGAAATCTTTGGCTTTGCCACCCTCGCTGGGCTCCTGTGGGCACAGCGGGGGGTTGAGCATTTGGGGGGGGGCACCTGGACCCAAACCCCGAGGGGGTCTCACAGCCCCGTGCCCTCCCTGTCACCCTGTCTCCTGTCTCACCGTGCCATGCCACAGCAGCAGCCCCTGGGTGCTGCGTGTCCGCAGCTCCAGCTCGATGGTCTCAGGAGCCTCAGGGGGGCTGCCATGGGAGGGGGTGGGTGTTGGGCAACAGCACCCAAAAAGGGGGTGGTGCCGTGGGGGGAGTGCAGCACCCCAAAAACGGGGGCACGCCGCACCCGTTTGGCGTGTCCTGTGTCACTCACCCACGAGGGAAGAGGTGCCCAGGAAGGGCCAGGTAGGATCCATCCTGGAATGCAGCGCTGAACTGCCCAGGGGCGTCTGGGGGAAGATGGGGGGTCAGGGGGGATGGGAGGAAGGGACCCCACCTGCATTTTGGGGGGAAAAAGGGGGAATGGGTGCAGGGACCCACCGCCACCCCCGCTGCCCTCCTGCCAGTCCTGCTCCAGCTCTGCCAGTGCCGAGCCTGCGGGAGAAGAGGGGGTAAAAGGGAGGCAGGTATCCCCTTGGTGTCTCCAAGTATCCCCCCACCATGCCCCCAGGTGTCTTCAGTTGTTCCCAGGTACCGCCAAGTATTCCCCAAGTGTATATCCTCAAGTGTCCCCAGGTGTCCCCCATGTCCCTGGATGGCTTCAATTATTCCCAGGTATTCCCAAGTATTCCCCAAATGCATGTCCCTGCCATGTACCCAGGTGTCCCTCTGTGTCCCCAGTCAATCCACAGGGGTCTCCAGGTATCCCCAGGTGTCCCCCCATGTCCACAGGTGTCCTCCAAGTGTCCCTAAGTGACCTCCTCCCATGTCCCAAGTGTTTCCCCATGTTCCCAAGTTTCCCCCATGTCCCCACATGTCCCAAACTGTCTCCAAGTACCCCCAGGCATTTCCAAGTATCCCCAAGTGTGCATGTCCCTTGTGTTCCTGGGTGTCCCCGTGTCTTCCCTTTGTCCCCCGCAATGTCCTCCAGTGACCTGAGATGTCCCTCCATGTCTTCAAGTGTCCCCAGGTGTCCCCCCTTGCCCTTCCATGTGTTTCCCCCTCACTGTGCTGGCAGTGTCCCTGCATGCTCCCTGTGTCCCCAGCTGTCCTCAAGGTGTCCCCCCATGTCCCTATGCTGTCCCCTCACGGTGCTGGCAGCGGGCCCCGCTGTGTCCAGGGGGGCAAAGGCAGGAGCCATGGACACAGGAGCCACCGTGCAGGCAGGGCCGGGAGAGGTGACAGCCTTCAGCCTCCTCCTCCTCCTTGCAGCGCGGGCCTGCAGGCAGCGGAACACAGTCACTGGGGGTGACGGGTGAGTGTGCATGGCACACATGGGCAGAGCCCCCGCAGGGCACACCGGGCATGGGTGTGTGCAGTGAACAGGTGTGAACTGCGCGTGCACATACAGCCCACACACGCAGTGCATACACAGAAACGCACACGCAGTGCACACACAAGCAGCACATGGGCACGCACAAACACACATGCAGTGCACACACACACACAAATGCACATGCACTGCACACATGCACACACACGTGCAGCACATACATGCAGAAATGCACACGCAGTGCACACACATGTGCAAACGCACCACACTCCCCCCTGTTCCCATTCTCACCGTGGGTCCCTGGCTGACACTGGGTGCGGTGGCTGCAGGGGTGCACCCCCCGGCTGCGCAGGAACCGCTCCCGCAGCTCCAGACGCTTTCCGCTGATGGACACCTGCGGGGATACTGCCCACTGTCACCTCCCTGCCAGCGGGGTCACTTCCCAACCAAGACATCAATGGGGTCAACCCCGCAAAGGGGTTGCCAGTGAGGGTCACCTCTCCAACGAGGGGGACATCCACAAGGGAACACCAATGGCACCATTCCCCAGCCAGGAGGGTCACTTCCAACCAAGGGGACACCAAGGTGTGACATCACCAACCCAGTGAAGGAACTCCAACAAGGGGAAGTGAAGGGAAGTCACCTCCCCAAAAACAGGGTCACCTTCCAACCAAGGGGACACTGATAACGGGGTCATCTTCCCAAGGGAACACCAAGAGGGGTCATCCCCCCCCATCAAGGGGACATCACTGGGGGTCACCTTTCTCCCCACCAAGAGGATCATGCCCCCAGTATGGGGGAATCCCCTCTGCACCTAAGGGGGTCACCTGCCCTCCAAAGGGACACAACGGTGGGGGAGGGGGGTCTCACCTCTCCAATGCAGCCATGGAAGGAGGTGTTGGTGGGGGGGCGCAGGGGGGGCTCGGTGCCCCCCAGGTACAGGGGGCTGCGCAGGTTGAGCCCCTGGCTCTTGCCAGGCGAGGAGCGTTTCACCGGAGTGGCATTGTCCACCACCAGTGTCCCATCCTTGTGAAGTCTTTCAGCTGTCACCCAGTGCCACTGGCCCAGGGCCACCGGCTCTGCGCTCCGCAGCACTGCCGGGCCTGTGGGGACAGGAGTGGTGTTACAGGGGGCGCTGGGGGACCTGGGATGTGCCCTGGGTGATGTTTGGGGACCAGAACAACTCCCAAGAACCTCAGTGACATTTGGGGACCCCAATGGTGCCAGGGGACCCCACTGTGGCTCAGGGACCCCTTTCACGCCAGTGAGCCCGGGTAATGCCCTTACTGGTGAACCCTGGTAATGTCACCCCCTTACTCCCACAGTTCCCGGTGCCACTCTCCACACTGACCCCTGCCCTGTGCCACCCACCTGAGCCCAGCTCATAGTGGAACTCGAGGTGACCACCAATCATGGCCAAGGCCACAAAGTCCTCAACAGGGGCGGCTTTGCCGGCGCTGAAGAGCAGGAGCCCATCAGGTGCCAGCGGCAGGAACTCAACCTCCAGCCGCAGCTCATGGTGCACGTTGGTGAGGGGCGGGTACGAGATGAAGGCTCCCTCCTCATCGAACGATGGCACATTCACCACCTCACCTGCACATCACAGTCAGTGCTCAGTGTCGGATCCCCCCATCCTTGGTGGGACCTCCAGCTTCATCCTCAGAGCAACATCCATACAAAGCCTTCATCCCCAGGGTGGGACAACACCCATCCATCCATCCATCCATCCATCCATCCATCCATCCATCCATCCATCCATCCCCAACCTTCATCCCCATGATGGGACCCCAGCATTCATCCCCAGCCTCTATCCCCAGTCTTGAACCCCACAATAGGGCCCAATGTCCAACCCCTTGGTGACACCCAACCTACATCCCCAGGATGGGACCCTAGCCTCCATCCCCATGGAGCCCATAAGGGTGATCCTTATCTCTTGCCAGTGTCCCCAAGGTGGTACCCAGCCCCACTCCATCCCCATCCCCATCCCCATGTCACCAGGGTGGTCCCAGCCATGTCCCCATTTCCCTTGTTGATCCCACCCTGTCTCCATGTCCCAGGATGGTGCCAGCTGTGTCCCTGTGTCACTCACCCTCGGTGCACCTCTCCCCAGTCTTGCCCAGGTGGCAGCGGCAGGTGTAGCCCTGCCCATCCGGCTGGTTGATGCAGGTGGCATCAGGCCCACACGCCTCTGTGGGGTGGGAAGCCATGAGTGCCCATCCTGAAGGGACCCTGGGATGACATCCCCATGGAGGGAGTGGTGTCACCTACCTGGGTGACAGTGCAAAGCCTGCGAGTACTCGCAGTTGCTGCCAGTGAAGCCGTGGGGACATCGGCAGACGTAGGTGCCACTCTCGTCGTCCTGGCACACGCCCCCATTCTGGGTGAGGGGTGACATGGGTGTCAGCAGTGGGAAGGGATGGGTGGGCATCACCTCCTCACCCCCATTCTCACCTGGCATGGCCGGTCCTGGCAGGTGGGACAATTGGTGACACCATGTGCCTGCAGGTCCATGTCCCCAAAGGCCACCTCTTCCCCCTGGATGCGGAGCTGGCGCACACAGCCTGTGGGGTGGTGGAGAATAGGTAGAACTGTCACATGATGCCCAGCATACCCTCATCCCGGTGCCCCCCAAAACCCCTCACTCACCCATGAAACCCCGGCTGAGCCCCCCAAAACCCCTCACTCACCCATGAAACCCCGGCTGAGCCCCGTCTTTGCCACAGCACCGATGTCAGGGTAACCCCCCAGGTACAGCTCCTCATTCAGATCCAGCCCTTGGAACTTCCCCTGCAGGCACAAGAGTGTGGGCACCACCTCCAGCACCCTGACCCCCCCACCCCACACCCCACCCCCAAACTGATACCTGGGAGGTGCCGTTCACAGCGGGATGCCCATCCAGGCCCAGAGAGCCCCAGGTGAGGTTGCGGAGCAGCCGCACAGTGTGGTACTCACCCAGCCGCAGAGCTGTGGGGTGACGGATGGTGGCCATGCCCGAACCAGCATCAAACCTGATTTTTTGGGGGTACAAGGGGTGTGGGTGGGTGCTGGCACCCATCTCCCACCTCTCCCACAGCACCCACTCATAGTTCTCACCTAAATTCGGGGCGTCCACCCACCAACCCGAAGGAGATGAAGTCGGCACCGCTGTTTTTCCGCTGCCCATTGTAGAGGAGAAGCCCTGAAGGGTGGCAGGGGATCAGATGGGACAGTCCCCATTCTGAGGTGGGGGACACCTTCTAAGGGACCCCAAAATCCTCCCAGAATGGAGGAGATACCCCCATAAACTGGAGGCTCTCAGGTGCATAGAGAATGGGAGATAAAGGAGGGCACCTGGTGCATGAAGGGATGACGAAGGCAGAGAAGGGAGGGGGAAATGATGGAGGGGACATGATAGGGGACACAGAAGACGTGTGGGGAACATGAGCTCACCATCGGCAGCATCAGGTCGGAAGGTGATGAGGATCTCAAACCTCTTGTAGGCATCCTTGATGGTGGGCAGGGGGAGGAAGGAGAGGGGCGACTGCCCAAAATAGGGGACCACGTGCTCTGCAGGGATGGGGGGGGTAAGGAGGGGCGGCATACATCACCCCCACTCCCATCCATCCATCTGTCCCTCTGTCTGTCCTCACCTTGGACCTTCAGCACATAGTAAGCTGTCTGCTGGCCACGGTGGTTGGCGGCTACGCAAGTGTAGACGCCAGCATCCTCAGGGCGCACGGCCGGCAGCGTCAGCACGTTCCCCTGCACCCTGGCACCCGCCGGCAGCTCCCCCTCCAGCTGTGGCACAGTGGAGGGGGTCAGCACCCTTAAGCAGCCCCCACTACCCCTGCCACACCCAACCTCCGCCCCTCCATCGCACCTTGCTCCAGGTGATCTCTGGCACTGGGAAGCCAGATGCCAAGCACGGCAAAACAGCTGCTGATCCAAGGGACACCTCCTTCACCTCTGGTTGCCCAGCAATTTGAGGAGCAGCTGGGGATGCACGGAGGTGTCACCACCCTGCAGTGACATAGTGTGCACCCCCACCTCTGCGTCCCCATGCTCACCCTGCACATGGAGGATGACATGGGACTGGACGGTGCCCACGGCGTTGGTGGCGGTGCAGCGGTACTGCCCGGCATCTGCCCGCTCCACCTGCTCGATGGTAAGGGTGCCGGTGCGGACCAGCACCCCAGGGCGGATGCGGCCCCCCACTTTGCTCCAGGTGACATGGGGGCGGGGCTCCCCCAAGCCCAGGCACTCCAGCTCCACTGTTGTCCCTGCCAGCACTGTCTGCACTGCAGTCCGGATGTTGATCAGGGCCCTGGGGAGAGCTTGAGGGACAGTGGGGTTATCAGGTGAACCCCTGGCACAGGGAGGCATTGAGGTCTGGCACCAGAGTGGAAGATATGAGGAAATGGGGTTCCTGAGAGGGTATGTGGGACAATTGGGGTGGCTGCGGGAATGGGGAGAGGTCAGAGTTGTTGGGAGTCCTCGTGAGCATGGGGAGACATGGGAGGTACCATGGGTGGTCATGGGTGTGGGGACAGGGGGCACTGGGGTGTCCGTGGGTGGGGAGAGAGACTGATTGTGTTGCAGTGTCCACAGGCATGGGGAAGGGTGAGGCATGAGGAAGGGTGAAGGATATTGGGGTGCCTGTGTAAGGAAATGGAAGGTGCTGGGGTGCCCCTTGGTGGAGGGACATGGGGGTCCCGGGGTGCCCTTGGTGGTGGGGGACATGTGAGGGGGTGGACGTGTCCCCTGGTACTCGGGTGATGCTCCTACCCTGGACAGTGAGGGTGGCCTGGTCCTCTGCCTGCCTGCCTGGGGCACTGGCCCGGCACACGTACACGCCCTGGGCCCCCGATGCCAGCTCCGGCATTCTGCGGGGACACAGCCAGGGTGAGGGACCCCACAGGGGACCAGTGTGAGCATCCCACCTCCCCGTCCCGTGTTCCTTACCGCAGCACGCCGTCCCGAACGCTGTGGGTAGGGGGCAGCTCCCCACCTTCCTTCAGCCACTCCACATGTGCACGGGGGTCTCCGGAGACAGAGCAGGTGAATTCGGCAGTGCCACCCACTCCTTTGACAAGGCTCCCTGGTGTCACCCGCACCACCAAAGGACCACCAGCGATGTCCCCACCTTCACCAGCTTCACCTGGAAGGGATGCAGAGCCCCAGTGGTACCCAGTGGCACTTGCATCATCCCTGTGGGATGCAGAGCCCCAGTGGTACCCAGCAACACCAGGATAACCTGGGCCGGATGCAGGCCCTCAGTGGTACCCAATGGCACCACCCAGGCAGGATGTGGTGCCCCAGTGGTACCCATCAGCACTGGGATTGCCTGGCCAGGATGCAGAGCTCTGAGGGCAACCGGTGGTACTGCCACCACCCATTGCGGAGCACCAATGGTACCCAGGATGGGGATGGGCTCACCATGAACAGCCACACGGGCAAAGGCCTCGGCGCTGCCAACGCGGTTGGTGACGAGGCAGCGGTAGGTGCCGGTGTCGGCAGGGGCCGCGGGGCTGAGGCGGAGGAGACCAGCACGGTGGGCCACACGCGCTGAGAGGCTGCCGTTCACCTTGTCCCAGGTGTAGTGCAGTGGGGGGGTGCCGTGGGCCAGGCACTGCACCTGCAACGCATCACCTGCCCGCACTGCTATGTCCTCCGGGAGGATGGTGGCATATGGAGGTGCTGCGGGATGGGAGGAGCTGTCAGCCGTGATGAGGCCAGGAATGGGTCAGTGGGGCAGGAGGGGTGTTGGTGAGGGGTGAAGGGAGTGATGGAGATGGGTGTCTCTTGGGATGGATGAGAGTTGGATGGATCCATGAGGAAGGGGTGGATAGAGTAGTGTGAGAGGAGATGGAGATATGAATGGCTGGGATGGCCAGGAGTGATGGATGAATCTATCAAGGAAGGAAGGAAGGAAGGAAGGAAGGAAGGAAGGAAGGAAGGAAGGAATGGATGATTGGAGAGTTTGAGAGGAGATGGCGAGTTAGGTGTGTGCTGGGATGGATGAGATGGATTATGCACAAGGAGAAAATGGATGCAGCAGTCAGGAAATGTAGAGTTGGATGTGAGCGGGAAAGACTGAATGATGGATGAATGTACCAGGAAGGGGTGGATGGATAAATTTGAGGGGAGATTGAGAAACTAGTGTATGCTGGGATGGATCACATGAATGGATGCAGAAGGAAGGGATGGATGGAAAAGGTGTGAGAGGCGATGGAGAGATGGATGTGAGCTGGGATGGATGAGCAATGGATGAATCCACAAGGAAAAGTTGGATGGAGAATTGAGAAGATGTAGAGATGGGTGTGTGCTAGGATGGATGAGTTGGATGAATGCACAAAGAAGAGATGGATAGAAGAGTTAAGAGATGTATGTGAGCTGGGATGGTTGAGTGATGGATGAATCCACAAGGAAGAGGTAGGTATGTGGGTGAATGGATCAATGACTGGCAGAGTTTGAGAGCAGATGGTGAGCTGGGCACGTGCTGAGATGAATGAGATGGATGATGCACAAGGGATGGATGGAAGGGTGTGAGAGGAGATGGAGAGATGGCATGTGCTAAGATGGACAAGAGATGAGTGGATGCGCAAGGATGAGATCCATGGAGGGGTGTGAGAGGAAACAGAGTAATGTCAGCTGCAGTGGCTGAGCAATAGATGAGTACACGAGGAAGGGATGGATGGACAGGTGTGAGAGGAGATGGAGAGATGGAGGTGAGCTATGATGGATGAGAGATGGGTGAGTTCACAAGGACAAAATGGATGGAAGAATAAGGAGATGGGGAGATAGGTGTGTGCTGGATTGACAAATCCACAAGGAATAGACAGATGGAGAGGTGTGAGCAGAGATGAAGATGGACATGAGCTGTGATGGATGAGTGATGGGTGAATCCACAAGAAAGAAAGGGATGTTAGAGTAAGGAGATAGAGAGATGAGAGATGGGTGTGTGCTGGGATGAATGAGATGGATGGATCCATGAGGAAGAGATGGAAGGAGAGATATGAGCAGAGATAGAGAGATGGGTTTGAGCTGGGATGGATGAGCTGTGGATGGATCCATGATGAATGGACAGATGGATGGATGAGAGAGTAGAAGTGGAGAGGGACACGCACAGGCATGGGACAAGCAGGTGGACACATCCACGGGAAAGGTTGGTGACAGAACTTGAGAGGAGCTTGAGAGGAAGAGGAGTGTTGCGATGGAGCGAGGAGGGTCCCATGAGGAAAGGCTGGATATAAGGGTGGAAATGGTGATGGAGGCGGCCACATGCAGAGAAAGGACGGGTGATGGCCACAGCAGAGGTGGCAGAAAGAACCCAGGGGCACCCAAACCCCTGCTGTCCCCTTCCTACTCTCCACATCGAGGGTGACGAAGACTTCGCTGGAACCGACGGGGCTGCTGGCATTGCAGATGTACTGGCCCGAGTCCTGCTGTGCGGCACGAGGGATAACCAGGCTGCCATTCACCACGCGGTGCTGCCAGGGCAGGGGTGCCCGCAGCTTCGACCACTCGATCCGGGGCACTGGGTCACCTATGACCACACCATGCCCATCACTGTGGTGTCAGGTACTGCTCAGGACATCCCTTCTCCACCACTGTCCTCCAGGCTCCCCATACCTCTGGCCATGCAGTGCAGTGTGGCAGTGTCCCCGGCCACCACGGTGACGGGAGATGGTGCGGTGACTTCAGGGGACCCGGGGCGCCGCTGCACTGACTCCACGCTGACATCCACCTGTGCCTGTGCTGAGCCCAGGGCACTGTGCGCCACGCACACATAGGTCCCAGCATGCTCTGGCTTGGCTGGTGAGAGCTGTTGGGGGGACAGGGTGGGGATGAGTACCCCGCACTACCTGGTGCCCCATGGTGCCCCTGGGTGCCCCCTCACCTCCAGGATGGCCTGGCTGTTCATGTGCAGTAGCGTCTGGTGCTCCACCTTCTGCCGAGAGCCCAGCCGGCTCCAACGCACCAGTGGCCGCGGCTCGCCCTGGCCCAGGCACTCTAGGCTCAGGGATTTACCCTCCTTCACTGTCACAGGGCCTGGCGGCATCACTGACACCGTGGGGGCACCTGGATAAGGAGGAGGGCGTTGGGGTGGGGATTGGGACACCACCATGAAGGGCACCTAGAAGGTGCCTGGCCATAGGGGCACCCATCACCCTTGGGAGCACTGGGAGCATAGGAGGCAATGAGCATGAGTGTGTGGATGGGGACACAACATCTCAGGAGCATCCAAAGCCCATGGAGGACATCTGCATGGGGATGGGGACATCACAACTCCTGGGGCCCCTGGAAGGATACCAGCATGGGGACATGGGCACCACCACTCCAGGAGCACCTGAAGCATGGAAAGGAGATGGGGATAGGGACACCATCACTCCAGTGGTATCTGGATGACATGGAGGACACCAGCATGGTGACAGGGAGACCACCCTGTGGGCACCTGGAGCATATGGAGGACATGGAGACAGGGACACCAGTGCCCAGGGGACACCTGGAGCACATGGAAACAGGGACAGGGCCACCCTGGCCATCTCATACCTTGCACCACAAGGTTGACGACGCTGCTGGCGACGCCAAAGCGGTTGGAGGCCACACAGTGGTAGGTGCCCTGGTTGCCCACGTGGGCATTGGTGATGGAGATGACTGAGCCATTGGCACTGATCTTCACATTGTCTGGGCAAGGAGGAGCCATCAGCACCAGGGCCACCCTGGGGACCATGCCAAGGCCACCCTGGGGACTGCCATACCTTGGAGGTGTTGGCCAGGCCCCATCCGCCAAGTGATGTTGACAGGCTGGGCGCCATCGTGGACGCGGCACTTGAAGGTGGCCTCTTCACCTGGTGCCACTGCCATGCTGTGTGGGTCGATGGAGATGATGGGGCTCTGCAGACCTGTGGGGACAAAGGGACAGAGAGGCTATGAGGTCACTCACATCACCCATCTCCCCTCAGCATCCTCCCTCACTCTGTGGCTGCACTCACGGTAGCTGGAGCTGTCACGGGAGGTGACAGTGACAGAGACAATGGCCTCGCGGGAGACACTGCCCACGTCAGCCCGGCACACGTACTCTCCTGAATCGGCCACCGAGAGCTGTGACAGCCGCAGCCGGGACCCCGAAATCTGGAGACAACATAACAGAAGGTGGTGGCATCACCCAGCCATGCACAGCAACCACCATTCCCCACCCCACTGGTGTCCCCACCTACCTGGTGCTTGGCTGGGAGGGCCCCACCACGCTTGTACCAGGTAATGGTGGTCTGTCCCTGGCTGGCCACCACGCAGTCCAGGTCCAGAGTCTGTCCCTCGGTGACAGAGGACGCTGAGGACTCAATGTGGATGGGTGGCGTGATGCCGGTGGCTGCATGGGCAGAGTTGAGGGTGAATGGCCCCAGTCCCTGACACCAGTGGGAACCTGTCCCCTGGAGGGTGGCACTCACAGTGGGATGGGTTGTCTCCATCATCAATGGTGATGATGAGGGATGTCTCCTGTGTGATGCCGCCTGATGTCACCCGGCACACGTACTCCCCCGAATCGGCTGCTGTCACCTGGGGGATGCGCAGGCGGGTGCCTGACACCTGGAGGTCACAATTAGGGGACAAGTCAGCACTGCAGAGCAGGGGATGGGACAAATTCAGAGTGACCCTCCCCTGGCCCCTACCTGGTGGCCAACAGGCAGAGAGCCACCACGCTTGTACCACGTCACGGTAGTGGGGCCGGACCCTGCCACAACACAGTTGAGGTCCAGGGTCTGTCCCTCGGCGATGGCCGAGGACAAGGACTCGATGCGGAGGGGCTGGGAGATGCCAGAGGCTGGGGGAGGACAGGGAAAGGGAACATTTATCACCAGGGTGACACCCAACTGTCCCCAAGCGCTGCCCTCTCTCACACTCACTGTAATAGGTGTCAGCACTGCTGGGCACGGTGACAATGACAGATGCCTCCTGGGTGACAGACCCCAGGGTCACCCGACACACGTACTCCCCTGAATCAGCCACTGCCACTTGGGCAAGGCGCAGGCGGGTCCCTGACACCTGGGGACATGACAAGATGGGGACACATCAGTACCTGATGCAGGGTTGTGGCCTGCAGGGCAAAGCAACCTCCCCCATGTCCCACCTGGCTGTTTGGTGGCAGAGCTCCCCCGCGCCGGTACCAGGTGACATGGGGATGACCCTGTCCTGCCACCATGCAGTTGAGGTCCAGCGTCTGTCCCTCAGTAACGGCAGCGGAGGAGGTCTCAATCCTCACTGGCGGTGTGACACCAACAGCTGGGGGTGGCAATAGGGTCCATAGGGTCACCACTGTGTCCTCACCACGTCCCTATGTCACCTCTCACCCATCCCAGTACCGTAAGAGGAGCCAGCACCAGTCTGGATGGTGACGATGAGGGATGTCTCATGTGTGACACTGCCTGATGTCACCCGGCACACGTACTCCCCTGAATCGGCTGCTGTCACCTGCGGGATGCGCAGGCGGGTGCCCAACACCTGGAGGGGTGACACACATGAGAATGGGGACATAAACTCCTCAACACCACCAAAAATCCCTTTTCCACCCCAAAACACTCCTCAGTGCTCCCTACCTGGTGCTTGGCTGGGAGGGAACCCCCACGCTTGTACCAGGTGACAGTGGCCTGTCCCTGCCCAGCCACGATGCAGTTGAGGTCCAGGGTCTGTCCCTCAGCCACGGAGGAGGACGAGGACTCAATGCGTACCGGAGGGGTGACACCAATGGCTGGAGACAGAGACAGGAGGGTCACCTCAAGGACTGCGGCACTGTCCCTGAGTCCTCAGTCACCTCCTCCTGTCCCCACTCACGGTAGGTGCTGGCACTGCTGGGCTGGATGGTCACCATGATGGAGATCTCCTTGGTGGTGGCCCCACTGGTCACCCGGCACACGTACTCACCCGAGTCAGCTGCTGTCACCTGCAGCAGCCGAAGCCGGGAGCCAGACACCTGTGGGGAGGGGACACAGGGGTCACAGGGGCCATCAGCCCTGGGAAGGGGTCATCTGGGACTACACAAGGCCACTTGAGCTTGCACAGGGCCACTTTGGGTTTGCATGGGCCACCTGGGCTTATATGGGGTCATTTGGGCTTCCTTGGGGTCACTTGGGTCTTCCATGGGGTCACTCAGGCTTCCGTAGTTATGGGGCCACCAGGGCCTGCCCAGGACCTGCCAACCTTGTATGGGGTCCCCAGGGCTTAGTGGTCTTGCCCAGAGCTGTATGTCATCTGTATCCTCCCCACTTGGTGACATCCCCACTCTGTGCCCCCTACCTGGTGCTTGGCTGGGAGGGTCCCCCCACGCCTGTACCAGGTGACAGTGGCCTGTGTGGGGCTGGCGATAACACAGTTGAGGTCCAGGGTCTGTCCCTCAGTCACAGGGGATGACAGGGACGAGGTCTCGATGCGCAGCGGGGTTATACTGCCTGGGGCTGTGGACCAAGATGGGTTAGAGACTGACCACCACCGTGTGTGTGACCCTCCCAGGAACACTGGGAACAGTGTCACCCTGCATGCATAACCTCCCATGTCCCGTCCCCACTCACAGTAGGCACCGGCGCTGCTGGGCTGGATGGCCACCATGATGGAGGTTTCTTTGGTGGTGGCCCCGCTGGTCACCCGGCATACATACTCGCCCGAGTCGGCCACTGTCACCTGCAGCAGCCGCAGCCGGGAGCCGGACACCTGTGGGAAGGGGACACAGGGGTTACCGGGGACACTTGAGCTTCCATGGGGCCACGTGGGCTTGAATGGGACCACCAAGGCTTGAAAGGGGACACCTGACCTTTCATGGGCTACTTGGACTTGCATGAGCTACATGGGCTTCCATAGGTCACCTAACATTTCAGAGGCCACCAGGGTCTATGGTGACATGGGGTTTCCTGGTCTTGTATGGGGTCACCTGGCCTTATAGGGGCCACCTGGTCTTCCATGGGACCATCTGCATTTGCACAGGTCACCTCGGCTTGCCCAGGGCCATCTGGCCTTGCATGGGCCACCTAGGCTTGCCCAGAGCTGTTGGTCAGCTACATCCACCCCCTTTGGTGACATCCCCTCTCCGTGGCTCCTACCTGGTGCTTGGCTGGGAGGGTTCCCCCCCGCTTGTACCAGGTGACAGTGGCCTGCGCAGGGCTGGCAATCACACAGTTGAGGTCCAGGGTCTGTCCCTCGACCACAGCAGAGGACGGGGAGTCAATGCGCAGGGGAGTCATGTTGCCTGGGGCTGGGGAACAAGACAGGAGGGTGACACCAGTGACCACAGCAGGACCTCGCCAGCATGGGCACCTGAGCCCTGGCTCAGTGCTATGACACATGAGGACCCCCTGCTGGCACTGCCACCCCCTGTCCCCACTCACAGTAGCCACTGGCACTGCTGGGCTGGATGGTCACCATGACTGCGCTCTCCTTGGTGGTGGCCCCACTGGTCACCCGGCACACGTACTCGCCCGAGTCAGCCGCTGTCACCTGCAGCAGCCGCAGCCGGGAGCCGGAGACCTGTGGGGAGGGAACACAAGGGTTACCAGAGCCACCTGGGCTTGCACAGGGCTGTGCATCAACCCCAGCCACCCTTCGCATCATCACCCTCTGTGTCCCCTACCTGGTGTTTGGCTGGGAGGGACCCCCCGCGCTTGTACCAGGTTACAGTGGCCTGTCCCTGCCCAGCCACGATGCAGTTGAGGTCCAGGGTCTGTCCCTCGGCCACAGCGGACGATGATGCCTCGATCCGGACAGGGACACCTGAAGCTGGTGGTCCTGCAGGGGAGGACAGAGCTGTGACCATCTGTTGGGAACTAGCTTGTTCCCTCCAGTGCTGCTGAGCCCAGTCTTACCATAGGATGAGCCTGAAGCAGCCACAACAGTGACAATGACAGATGCCTCCTGGACAGTGGTTCCCAAGCTTGCCCGGCACACGTACTCCCCTGAATCAGCTGCCTTGACGTGGGGGACACGGAGCCGGGACCCTGAAACCTGCAGTTGGGGGGTGCTTTGGTGTCACACAGCAGGGGACAGGGCAGCGTTTGGGGTGCTGCCCACCCTGCTGTGCCCTACCTGGTGGTCAGGGGGCAGGGAGCCCCCACGCTTGTACCACGTCACGGTGGCAGAGCTGGGTCCTGCCACCACACAGTCCAGGTCCAGAGTCTGCCCCTCGATGACGGATGGGGACGAGGACTCGATGCGAACAGGCGGCACCACCCCTGTGTGGAGCAAAAGGGGCAACATGGGTGGGTTGTAACCCCACCCAAACCATCCCCAAACACCACTGGTGTCCCCCACCCTCCTCACCTGAAACCACGGCCACCTTGATAGCAGCACGGGCTGTGCCAGCAGCGCTGGTGCCCACGCAGAGGTAGATGCCAGCATCAGCTGCCGTCACAGCAGGGATGACGAGCATGGCAATGTCACCATGCTCAGTGCGGGACTGTGGCATGAGGGTGGGTGTCAGTGCCACCTGTGATGCACTCACACCCCCTGGAGCACCCATGGGTGCCAGCACCTCGCTCACCTGCGGCGGCAGAGCGCCCCCCTGCTTCTCCCAGGTGATGGTGGCAGTGGGGGACCCCGAGACCCGGCAGTAGAGCCGCACCATGGAGCCCTCCTGCACCTCCGTTTGCTCCGGGCTCACCTGCACCTGTGGGGCGCCTGTGCCTGTGCCTGCAGGGAGGGGGATCAGGGCGGTGCTGGGGGCAATGGCAGGGTGGGGACAATGGGGGTGACATGAGTGATGCAGATGATGAGGGTGAAGGGCACCGTGGGAAGATGGGAGGTGGTGGGGGTGATGGGGGACAATGAGAGTGATGGAAATGATGGAGATGACGAGGATGATAAGGGTGATGAGAACAATGGAATGATGGGGATGACAGAGACGA
The DNA here is from genome assembly GCA_013397395.1 of Sinosuthora webbiana. NCBI lineage: Eukaryota > Metazoa > Chordata > Aves > Passeriformes > Sylviidae > Sinosuthora > Sinosuthora webbiana. The sequence goes on along the minus strand of VXBN01014472.1, from coordinate 166,340 downwards.
TGGGAGTGATGGAGGTGTTGGGGGCAATGGGGACAACGAGAGCAATGGGAACAATTGTGTGGATAAGAGATGACGGAGATGATGCAGATGATGAAGATGATAAGGGTGATGGGAACAATGGAATGATGAGGAATGATGTGATGATGGAGATGAGGGGACAACAGGGGATGGAGAGGAAGAAGAGAACAGTGGGGACAATGAGAGTGACAGGGATGATGGGGACAATGAAGGATGTGAATGAGAGGTGACAGAGACAAGAGTGGTGATGACGGGATGATGGGGACAAAGGGGATGAGGAGATGATGGGATGGTGGGGATGAGGGGGATGGACAATGGCAGGTGACAGGGATGATGAGGGTTACAGGGATGATAAGGATGACAGGGATGATGCAGACCATGAAGACAACGAAGATGGACAATGGGGATGACGGGGAGTGACACAGATGATGGGTGATGATGGGAGCAAGAAGGGGTGACAGAGACAATGGGGACCATAGGGGTGATGTACAAGACAGCAGTGATGGGAATGATGAGGGTAACAGGGATGATGGAAATTATGTGGATGGGGATGAAAGGGTCAGTGGGGTGACAAGGATGATGGTGATGTTGCTCACCTTGCACATGGAGGAAGGCACGTGCCGTGTGCTGCCCGGTGCTGCTCCGTGCCCGGCACTCGTAGTGCCCCATGTCGGCGGGCTCGACAGAGCCAAAACGCAGCATCCCACCCTGAACCACAGCCTGCGGCGGCAGCGCACCTGGAGGGACATGGCCTGCCATCACCCCTGCTCGCTGTGTCCCCCTGCCCAGTCCTGGTGTCCCCTTGCCCCAGTGGGCACCTACCGAGCCACTCAAGGGTGGGCTGGGGGCTGCCGGTGACCATACAGTGGAACTCAGCTGGCTGCCCCGGTGCCACGCTCAGCTGCGCCGGCTCCACGGTGGCAGTGGGGGCACTGGTGCTGCCGGCTGTGGTGAAACCCAGGGGGGCTTAGGGCTTGCCAGGCCCCCCAGTGTTGTCACCAGGCAGTGGGGCGGTGGGAAGCAGGGTGGTGTGGCACAGCCGGCAGCAGGGTGCATGTGGAGCCCCAGCATGCAGTAAGTGGGGGGAGCATGCGGACTCCCAGGAACCCTCCCGTGCTGGCTTACCCGGTCTGTGCCCCTCCATGAACTCAACAGGTCCATAGAACATCTGAGTCTTCGAGGCAGCTGCAGGAGGGGGTGGGTCTCAGGGAGGTGTGCCCACCACCCTGGAGTCCCAGCACCAAACCTGCCCACCACTCTGGTGTGCAGGCACCAAACCTACCCGTCACCTTGGCATCTAGGCATGAAACCTGCCCATTGCCCCAGTGTCTGGGCATTCAGTGTGCCCATCACCCCAGCATCTGGGCACCACGCATGCCCATCACTGCAAAGCCAGGGTGGTAAGTGTGCCCATCACCTGAAGGACTGGGCACCAAGCAAACCCATCAGCCTGGTATCCAGACACTGAATGTGTCCATCACCCTGGCATCTGGGCATTGACATCCAAACAGCAAGCATGCCCATCAAACCCAGCATCTGGGGGCCAAGCGCAACTACCACACTGGTGCCTTGGCACTGTGTGTACCCATCACCCTGGTGTCTGGGCAGTCAATATGCCCATCACCCTGCTGTTGACCATCATCACGGGGGTGAGTGGCAGGGCATACCCTGGACGTAGAGTGTGGCAGTGCCCTGGTCCATGTCCAGCATGTTGGAGCCAGTGCAGACATAGACTCCGGCGTCCTGGGGCCGCACGTTGCGCAGCGTCAGGATCCCGTTGAAGTCCATGGCACCTGCCGGCAGCGTCCCGTGGTTCTGCCGTGTCCACACCAGGGTGTAGGCGGGAGACTGGGGGGGGACAGAGGTGGGGAGGCTTGAGGCCATTGGGATGGGCACATGGGGGGCATATGCCCAGCTGTGCACCCATGCGGGAGAGATAGGCACCCAGGGAAGTCCCACAGAGCTGTGTAAGGACTCAAGGGGGCTCAGGGGGTCCATATGGGTACAGCTGTTCCTGTGCTCTGGATGTCCCCATGACTACATTCTTGGGTGTCCCTTTGCTGTAAGACCAGGTGGGCACCCAGGGGCATCTCCACACTCTGAATGTCCCTGCATACACCCAGGGGTGCCCTGCAGTACCCCTGCCATGCTGTGCCCCCTTCCCCTCACCTTGCTCTTGGCGGTGCAGACGAAAGTGACATCAGCGCCGGGCTGCACCCGCTGCACCCGCTTCTCCTCCACGGTTACAGTGATGGGCTTGTCGGGGGTCTCTGTACCCGACAGAGAGAGGTGAGCCCCGCTCCTGCCTCCCCTCCATGCATGTACCGCCCTCAGTGAGAACGACCTACCGGTGACGATGACCTCGGCGCGGCTGGCATTGCTGTGCCGGAAGTTGCGGCAGGAGCACACGTAGACGCCAGCTTCAGAGGGCTGGATGCTGGGGAAGTGCAGCTCCTCACCTGGGGGGACATGCAGGTGACACCCCACACCTTGGGGACACCCCGATGTTCGCCCCTGGAGCCACCCAGTACCTTGTCGGCGGCTTTGGGCGCCCTCAGGGAGGGGCCGCCCGTCCTCTCGCACCCAGTGGTAGTAGAGCGGGGGGTCCCCAGCGCAATGGCAATGCAGGGTGACGGTGCTGCCCTGCGGCACCGCAGTGCGCAGGGGGTGCACACGCACGGCCAGCGCAGGCGGCGGCCCCACGGGGACACAGCCCTGCCCCCGCACGGTGGGGTCACCCGTGTAACCTGGGGCACAGCTGCAGGGAACAATGGGGGCACTGGGTTTGTGGGAGCATAGTGGGGTGCAAATGGGAGGAAGTATGTTGGGGTAGGCACATTGGGGTGTGTATAGGGATGAGGATTTTGGGGTACACAGGGTGGGTATATTGGGCTGTGTACGGGTGTGTGTATTGGGGTGAGCACATCACGGTGACTACATCAGGATGAATATAGTGGGGTGGTGACTGTATCAAGGCAGGTATAAGGGTGGGCACTTTGGGGTGTCTTTACTGGGGTGAGGCCATCAGGGTAGGTGCACTGTGTTTTGGGGTGTATACGTCAGGCTGAGCCCTTTAGGATGCAAAATCTGGGGTGAGCTCATAGGGATGAGTACATCAGGGTGGGTGTAGCAGGAGAACATTGGGGTGGCTATATTGGGGTGGGTGTATTAGGGTGGGTATATTGGGGAGCACTTTGGGGTGGGTCTGTAAGGGGAAGGACATTGGGGTGAGTATATCGGGGTGGGTATACTGGGGTGCATTAACTGGGGTGAGCATATTGGGATGCATATGTCGGGGTGAGTATACAGATGTTCTTTAGGATGCATGTATTGGGGTGAGCTCATAGGGGGTGAGCACATTGGGTGGGTATATAGTAGGAGTACTTCGGGGTGGGTATGTGTGCGTGAATATACGAGGGTGAGCCCATCACGGTATGTGAGGGTGAGGCAGTGGAGGTGAGTTTTGGGGATAGGTATATAAGGGTGACAATCAGAGTGGGTTTTGGGGTGGGTTTATGGGGATGAGCCTATGGGATGGGGTTTTGGGGTAGGTATATGGCAGTGAACCCATCAGGGCAGGTATAGCAGAGTGGGTACAAGGGGGTGCATTTTCGGAGGGGCATATTGGGGTTGGTTCTGGCAGGGGGTATATTGGTATGGGGTTTGGGGGTGGGTATATGGAAGTGAGCCCATGGGGTGGGTTTTTGGGGCAGGTTTTGAGGTGCCAGCTGCCTCACCGCTCACAGTACTGCCCAGTGTAGCCTGGCTCGCAGGCAGTGCAGCGGTACCCACCGCCTCCCAGACTCTCACAGGTCCTGGAAAACCTGCAGGGACAGAGCAAGGTGAGGGCACATCCCTTCCCTGGCACCCCCAGCCCAGCTCTCCCACCCCAGTGCAGGCACCCACTGGTTTTCAGTGTACGGGAGGGGACAGGCGCAGGGCTGGCAGTCCTCAGGGGTCCCGGCGGTGGCGTCTCCGTAAAAGCCAGGGGCGCACTGGTCACAGAAGTCCCCTGCCGTGTTGTGCAAGCATCCCTGGGGGATAGTGGGGGCACCAATTGAGGGTGTCATGGCTGGGGTAACACCACAGCCCCCCCCAAAACATTCGGAATGTGGGGCCTTACTGAGCAGGCGCCGGTCTCAGGGTGGCAGCTCTCGGAGTGGCCGTTGCACTCACATAGCTCACAGTGTCCCAGGTACAGCCCCCCGCCCGTGCGTGTGTACCCAGGGGCACAGTCCTGCAGGAAGGGACAGCATTGGGATCCCCCATAGCCTGGGGAAGGGGCATGGGAAGGGGTGAAGAGGGGGCTTGGGGGACAGATGGGTGATGGGGGTGCTAGGGAGTGATGCAAAGTGATGGGGGTGATGGGAACAATGCCGGGGGGAGGATGGAGGAGTGATGGCAATGATGGGGGGATGCTGACGGAGAATGGTGGGGGTGATACTGAAGGGAGGATGGAGGGGTGATGGAAGGTCTGGGGACAGATGGGTGATGATGCGGGTGCTAGGGGGTGATGAAGAGTGATAGGGTGATATTGGAGGGATGCTGAAGGGCTGATGAGATTGATGGAGGGTGATGGGGGTGATCCTGGGGATGATGGGGGGATTCTGGGGATGCTGAAGGGTGATAAGGACATGAGGGAGGGCACTAGGGGACAGATGGAGGATGATGGGTGTTCTGGGGACATTGATGGAGCATGCTGGGGGTGATGCTGGGTGGGAGTATGAAGAGGTGATACTGGGGATGATGGGGAGGATCAT
>VXBN01014472.1:145487-161400 GCA_013397395.1 Sinosuthora webbiana | reverse complement strand
GTGATGGGGGTGAGGCTGACAGGATGATGATGGGTTTGATAGGGGGATGAGAGGATGGAGGGATGATGATGGGAGTGACACTGGTCATGATCGAGGGATGCTGGGGTTGGTGGGGGGATGCTGGGGTTGATGATGGAGACAATGATGAAAGGAGCAATGGTGGTGATGGAGGGTCACCCTGGGCTGATGGTGGGATGCTGGGGGATCGGAGGGATGATGAGGAGGCACTGGGGAGGAAGGTAGGGAGGCGATGGGGGGGATGGAGTGATACTGGGAGGGGCTGGACTCACCTGGCAGGACAGTCCGTGATATCCGGGGGGACAGCGACATTCTTCCACCTCGGGAGCTGGGGGCAAGCCAGGCTGGGGGGGCACGGCCGTGTCCATGGCCACATCAGCAATGGCGGCAACGGCTGTGCTTGTGGAGTAGGTGGCTCGGATGAGGATCTCATCCAGGTCGGCCAGTGCCATCAGCAGATGCTCCCGTGTCGCTGGCTGCCCATCTGGCCGCTGCCAGTATTTCTGCAGGAACAGGGGGGGTTAGCGGGGAACACACTCTGGGAAAGGGGGATATTAGGGACAAAAGCTTCCCACCAACTCCTACCTCCCGAAAAATTATCTCAAAGGCCTGAGGGGTCCGTGGGGGCAGGTCGGGCTGGTAGGCCACCAGCGTGATGTCATTGCCCTGTGGACAAGGGGGCCAAGGGGGTCAGGGGGTCCTGATGTCACCAGTGTGTTCCTGTCCCACCCCAGCCAGCACCCCCTTACTGTGATCTGGATGTCGGCGTCGGGCAGGGGGGCTCCCTGTCCCCCTGGAGTGTAGGTCAGGGTGTAGCGGAGCCGACCACCATAGGAGCCCACCTGCACCAGGAGATGGGTGGGATTGGGATGGCAGTGGGAAAGGGAAGAGGTGGGATGGGCATAGGGAAGAGGATGGGCATGATGGGGATAGGGATGGGGATGGGGATGGGGATGGGGATGGGGATGGGGANGGGATGGGGATGGGGATGGGGATGGGGAAGGTGATGAGATGAAATAGGGATGAGGAAGAGGAGAGAGAAAAGGGAGAGGGTAAAAGGGAAAGGGGAAAGAAAGAGGATAGGAATGAGGAAGGGAAGAAGATGGAGAGGGGATGGGACAGGATGGGATGGGATGGGGAAAGAGAAGAAAGAAAAGAAGGTGGATGATGATGGGGACAGGGGATTGCATAGGACAGGGATGAAAAAGGCAAAAATTATGAGAAAAAGGGAAAAGGGAAAGGAGAAGAAGCAAAGGGGAAAAACACAAGGTGAAAACAGGAAAAAGGGAAGGGAGAGGGGAAAAGGCCAAGGGGAAAAGGAAGAAGGAAAAGGAGAAGGGCAGAGACGAAGCTGTGCCCACCTCCTCCCCAACAGTGTCCAGGGTGTCCATGGGGAGGGGGTGCAGCCCCTGGTGGGGCATTCCCATGGCTCCCACGGGCACCCCTGTCCTCCTGGGGGTCACCCTGTTACCTTGTCCCCCTGGTAGGGGGATGGCAGCTGCCAGTAGTATGAGTCAGGAGGCAGCTCCCCAAAGCGCTCATAGGTCAGGCGGGGCTGGGGGTGCCCCAGCTGCACCCGAAAGCCGCTGTCCACGTGGGTGCTGCGCTGCCGGTTCACCAGGACGAACCCCTGGGCATCCCCTGGGGCAAAGGATGTCCGGATCTGCAAGATCGAGGGGTGAGAAGGGTCTTGGACAGGTGGGGACACCCTGGGGACATGTGGGAACAACAGGGTACACTCACGGTGCCACGGGCGTAGGCGGTGCTGGTGCAGTGCTGAACAATGCCCATGCAGAAACAGGGCAGGCACCCAGCTGGCTCATCTCTGCTCAGGTGGAAGTGGTGGGGACGGCACGTGGCACAGTGGGGACCCTCCACATTGGCCTGGAGGGGAAGACAGCATGATGACATTGCCCTGTCACCCCTCCCAGAATTTGGGACACACACACAAGGCTCACCTTGCAATGACACTGCCCATTGGCATCACAACCGTCACCGGTGCTACCACGCTGGTCACACTGGCATTGCGCACCGGGGACACCAGGCACTAAGGGGTGACACACAGTCAGCCACAACTCCCCTTAGTGCCATCACAGTCAACACCACTTTGTCCCTGCCCTGTGACACTCACCTCGGCATGGCTCTCCCTGCAGTGGGTCCCCCACATATCCGGGCAAGCACCTATAGTGGGACAAACCAAAATGAGGCAGTGAGAGGAGCATTCACCCCAAAAACACCCCCCACCCCACCCTAGCATCCCTGTCACCTCTCGCAGAGGCGCCCACTGTGCCCTGCGGCACAGGCACTGCATGTAGGCTGCCCGTCTGTATCCTCAAAGCAGATCTTTGTCACCCTGTGGAAAGGGCAAAGGGACAGGTGACACCCAGTCAGTGTTCTCAGGGATGTGACAGACCACGGAATGGCACCTACTGGGTGTCCCCATGGGGTCCATGGCAGGGACAGGGCTGGCAGTCACCCGGGGTGCCCTGGGTGGCATCGCCATAGTAGCCAGGTTGGCACTTGTCACACTGGGGACCATCTGTCTGATCCCGGCAGTCCTGTAAAGAAAGGGGGTGCTCGCATGAGTGTCCCTGCCACAGGGGCCCCCAGGGTGTCCTCTGGCTGCCCCCAGCTGACCTGGCAGACACCGGTGTCAGGGTGGCATTCCCTGGCATGGCCGTGGCACTGGCATGGCTCACAGGTGCCCAGGTAGAGCCCGGTGGTGCTGCGGGTGTAGCCGGTGTCACAGTCCTAGAGGGGACACAGTGGCAGTGGGGTGGGACATGGCTCAGCATCCCCACGGTGGCGGTGAGTGGACCAAAAGGTCTCACCTGGCACGAGGCTCCGCGGTACCCAGGGGGGCAGGCGCAATCCTCCACCTCCAATGCAGGTGGGCGACCGGTAGCATGTGGCACTGCCACATCCAGGCTGACATCGGCCAGTCTGTGGGGCCAGAGGGAAAGTGAGCACTGCCCTGCCACCCTGCTGTGTCCCCTCCTGACTCCACAAGGAACTCACTTGCTCTCCTCTGGCTGCTCCGAGTAGGATGCCCGGATCATGAACAAGTCCACGTCAGCCAGGGCCATCAGGAGATGCTCGCGGGTGGCATCATGCCCATCTGCACGGCGCCAGGCGCCCTGTGCCACACCAGGGTGACATGGGGGCTGCCATCCCCCACTGCACCCAGCTCAAGCCCTTGGGGCATCCAGGGTGACCTCCCCATGGCACCCAGTCTGACCTCTGGGGCCCCAGACCAACCTCTCCCCAGCACCTAGCCTGACCCCCTCCCTCCATGAACCTTCTTGCTGGGTGTCACACAGGGACCCCTCTCACCTCACGGATGGGCACAGTGACAATGGTGGGGACACCAGCCAGTGGGGTGGCACTGGAGAAGTGCTCCAGGAGGATCCCATTGCCCTGGAGCAGGACGTCAGGGTGCCGGAGGGGTAGGGGAGTGCCAGCTGGGGCCCGGTGTGTCACTGTGTACTGCAGCTCCCCACCATATGCTGTCACCTGTGGGGACACTCAGCATGGCTCGGCGTCACCCACTCCCCGAACTGGGAGGTGGGGACACAGAGAGGCGCAGAGGTGTCACCTTGTCCCCGGTGAAGGGTGCAGGCAGCACCCAGTAGTGAACGCCCCGTGGCAGCTCTTGGAAGGCGTCAAAGCTCAGCTCCCGTGGGGACACGAAGTGTGGCATGGCTCCCACCAACCGTGTGCCTGACAGGTTGGCCAGGGGCAGTGGCGCTGATTCCTCAGAGCTGAGCAGCACCTGGCAGAGGGATTGTGGTGGGCATGGCCTGGCATGGCACTACATGGCACGCCATGACACTACATGACATCACGTAGCTCTACATGGCATCACCTGGTACAGAATGGCACTATACGACATGACAAGGCACAACATGTGTGTTGTATTACATTGCACTACACGGCATAAAATGGCATGACAAGGCATGACAAGGCACCACATGGCATGACATGGCATGGCATGGGTGATATGACATTATAGCATGGCACAACACAGTGCTATATGGTATTACATGGCATGGCACAATGTAACATGACATTCCATGCAATCACATGGTAACGTATATCATGACAGTACATGGCATGGCACGGCACCATATGGCATGACACTACATATAATGGCACATCACTGCACGACACAGCAAGACATGGCAAGATGTGGCACAACATGGCATGACATGACACAGTATGGCCCAGTACATAATGGCATTTCATGGCATGGCTCGGCTTGACATGACACAGTATGGTCCAGCATGGCACAGCACAATATGGCACTACTATGGCATGGCAAGCCATGGAATAACACATCAAGACAATGACAAGACATGGCATGACATGGTCCAGGATGGCACGGCCCGTCCCGTGCCACAGGGTACCTGGTGGCGGTGCCAGGCGGAGCTGGCGCAGGAACGGGACAGTCCCATGCAGAAGCAGGGCAGGCAGCCCGCAGGGTTGGCAGCGCTCAGGTGGAAGGTGCCAGCGGCGCAGGAGTCGCAGAGCCGGCCGCGGACATTGGGCTGGGAGCACAGGGTGGGCAGGGATGAGCAGGGAAATGGGTGGGACTGGATGCAGATGGTGGGATGGATGCTGGGGGGATTGGTGGGACTGGGTACCCCAGGGACCAGTCTGGGTGCCGTGAGGGGTCAGACTGGGTGCCATGGAGGATTGGAGTGGGTCACGTGGGGGATGGACTGGGTACCATGGGGGGGTTGCCATTGGTTCTGGGGGGATTGGACTAGGTGCCCCAGGAGTCAGACTGGGTGTTATGGGGGATTGGAGTGGGTCCTACTGGGGGGTTGGGCTGGGTGCCATGGGGCAGGGCATGCTATTGGTGCTGGGTGGATTGGATTGTGTAGCCAAGGGACTGGACTGGGTGCTATGGGGGATGGGACTGGATACTGTGGTGGGGGTGGGACTGGCTGCCTCAGGGGATCTGACTGGGGGATGGACTGGGTAATATGGGGCAGAGGTAGGATGGGTGCTAGGGCAGGGACTGGGTACCTGGGACCAGGCTGGTGCAGTGGGGGATGGCAACATCCAGCCCCCCATTGCCCCCACATTGTCCCCAGCAATATTGCCCCACTGTCCCCCCAGTCCCCTGCCCTCACCTTGCAGCGACAAGTGCCACCCGCCTCATCCTGGCCCCCCCGGGCATCACACTTGACGAGCTCCTGGCCTGCAGGCAGCAAGGGTGAGGATGGGGGGCACCCAAGGGTGCGCGGACCCCCCAGCCAGCACCCTCCACTCACCAATCGGGGTGCACTTGCCACCTGGCTGGATGGGGTCTCCCTCGTAGCCTGGAGCACACCTATTGATGGGTGGGGGACGGGTGGGTGATAGGTGGGGGGGTCTCAGGTGGGGGCGTTATAGGGAGGGACCCCCACTCACCTCTCGCAGCGGCGGCCAGCGTATCCAGGGGCACAGGCGTCACAGGTGGCCTGGCCATCTGTGTCCAAAAAGCATGACTCCGAGAACCTGTGGGTGACAATGATGGTGAAGCCAGGGCAGTGACATCAGGGGCTGATCCCTGGGGTCAGCACCCACCTGCGAGATGGCTCAGTGTAGGGACAGGGACAAGGGTGACAGGCGGAGGCTATGCCCTTGGTGGCATCACCGAAGAAGCCAGGTTTGCACTTTTCACACTGGGGACCCTCTGTGTTGTGCTGGCAGTTCTGGGAGAGGGACACATGTTACAGGGGAGTGGTGATCCTGCACTGTGTCCCTGTCCCCTTGGCACCTCGTCAACCCCTCCCTCCTTACCAAGCAGTGCCCAAAAACGGGGTCACAGGTGCTGGAGTGGCCATGGCAGCCGCAGCCGGAGCAGGTCCCCAGATAAGGCCCCCTAGTCACCCGCTCAAAACGGGGGGCACAGTGCTGGCACGACAGCCCCGTGTAGCCCACAGGGCACCTGGGGACAGAGCAGTGTGACAATGGCATCACAGCAGCAGCGGCACTGAGCCTGTGACCTTGCTGCCAGCGGTCACCTGCACTCCTCGATGTCGCCAGCTGGCCCCAGGCCAGTGTCCGCAGTGCTGGTGATGTCCATGGCCACGTCGCTGAGCCCCACGCTGGCCATGCGCCCGTCGTACACTGCCCGGATGAAGATGCCCTCCAGCCCCTGCAGCACCAGCAACAGCTGCTCCCGGCTCACCAGGGCACCCTGCTCATCCTCCCAGTGGTCCTGCCGGGACAGTAACAGTGGTGTCACAGCAGGGGACGCTAAAGCTGGCATCACCCACCTGCCACCACTAGCATCAGTGCCCATCACCACCATCATTGCTACCAGCATCACCCACCCACCACTGGTATCACCCACCCTTCATCAGTATCTCCTTTCTACAACTGTATTCACCCACCTGCCACTACACGACCCACCCATCTCCACTGGCATCACCCACCCACCACTATAACCAGCATCACTTATCCAGTACCTGCATCACCCACCACCATCATCATCACCCACTCATCACCAGCATCACTCATCCATCAACACTGGCATCATCTCCCCACCATCATCATCACCATCCCTTCTCACACCCACCTCAGTGAGGGGTATGTGCCGCTGGTTGAGAACATCTGGCTGGGTGTCACCAGCACGTGCCCGCAGCTGCCGCCCATGGCCCCACAGCAGCAGGTCGGGGTGGGTGGTGGGCTCAGGGGGCCCCCGGCCCAGCCGGTACCGCACCCCATAGCTCAGCGCTCCTCCGTAGGCATCCACCTGGCAGCACAATGGGCTGTCAGCAGCCATGCCACTGGTGTGCCCAGCCCTGACCCCACCCCGATATCACCTTGTCCCCAAGGAAGGGCTCTGGCAGTGCCCAGAAGGCATCTAGTGCCAGGAAACGGCGGGACAAGTCCAGGAGCTGGAATTCCTCAGTCCCCACATCCACATGGAGTTGGGTGGCTGAGAGCACTGGAGCAGATGGCGCTGCCGGCACTGTCACATTGACACCTGCAAGGAAACACTCAGCCCCTGCTGTGTCCATTGCCCCTCTCCCTTGTCCCCACAACTCACCCTTGAAGTCATCAGGGCGGTTGAAGCGCAGGTGGAGGCGGTGGCGGTGCCGGGTGGTGGCACGGCAAGAGGTGGTGACACCAAAGCAGAAGCAGGGCAGGCAGCGGGATGTTCCTGTCACCTGGAAGTGGCCCTCGGGACATGGCCCTGTGGGAGATGACACAGTTGGTGATGGTGACAATGCCACGGTGGGACTGGTGGCATGGACTGGGGAGGGGCCGCTCACCGGGGCGGGTGACGGTGAGGATGCTGTCAGGGATGCCGAACACCATGCCCAGTGTGTTGATGGCTTCGCACGTGTAGGCACCTTGATCAGCTTCTTTCACGTCCCGGATAGTCAGGGTGCCTTGCCCAGCCTCACTCACGATCGACACCCTGTGCGGAACATTTGCTACCCAGCGCCTGGCACAAGTGGAGCCCGGCACACCCAGGAGCCACACACACCCCGTGCCTAGCACACGCAGCACCTGACACACCTGGTGTGCTGCACACCTGGTGCTCTGCACACCCAGTACACCCAATACCCTGTACACCCCGTGCCCCACACACCCACACCACCTGATACCCGATGCCCTGCACACCCAGTACACCCAATGCCCTGCACACTCAGCGCCCAGCCCCAGCACAGGAGCCCATTCCCGCTGCATGACCGGCTTACACCCAGGCCCCGCCCCAACCTCAAGTTCCTCCCATTCTACAAGCCCCGCCCACGCAATCCATACTCTACACACAAGCCCCGCCCTCAGGTCCGCCCCACCACCTCAGCCCTCAAACAAACCCCGCCCATACAGGCCCCCCCAGTGCAAGCTCCTCCCCTCACAGACCACACCAAATCACAAGTTCCTCCTCCCACATCAAGCCACGCCCCTTCCTCCGATCAGCAATCAGCACCCTTAGGCCCCGCCCCCAGCCCCGCCCACCTGTGGCTGCTGGGGGTGTGTCCCCAGTTCAGGCGCCAAGTGACGATAGGGGTGGGGACACCTGTGGCTACACAGGTGAAGGTGACGGTCTGGCCTGGCACCGCCCTCACCGACTCCCGCGGCAGCGTCACCACCTGTGGGGGCACTGCCACCGCCACCCAGTCATTGTCACCACCACCGGCACCACCCACACCACACAGCACCTCTGGAGGACAGGGACACTGCCACTACCACTCCTACCACCGGCGCAGTGACCACCCACCCAAGGTGTCATCCCTGTCATTCTGGACTGCCACTACTATTGGCACCACCTTCCCCACTGGCACCCCAGGAAACTGGGACACTGCCACTGCCACCCTGTCATTGTCACCACCACTGGTACCATCTGCTCTGTGTGGCATCACTGGAAGACGGGGACACTGTCACTGCCACCCCAGACCCACCCGGGGACAGGCTCTTTGACACCGTGTCACCAGTCCGGCTTCGGAAGAGGGTCCCCAGTGTGATACCCAACCTAGTTCTGTGACATGTCCCCAGCACGGCACGACCTGGGGGTAAGCTTCCAGCACAGGATCCCCAGCCTGGTGCCATGGCACAGGCTTCCCAGCGTGCACTGCCTGGGGACAGGTTCCCCAGTGTGGCAGCTAGCACTGTGCCACAGCACAGGGTCCTGGACACAATGTCTCAGTATGGTCCTGTGGCACTGGGTGTGGCTCGGGCACAGAGTCCCAAGCCCAGTGTCATGGCACAATGTCCCCAGGCACAGTGTCACCAGCCTGGTACCGTGTCCCAATGTCCCCAGCCCTGGGCTATGGCACAAGGTCCCCAGGCAGTGTCCCCAGCCTGGTGTCACAGAAAAGGGTCCCTGGCACAGCTCAGACACAGTGGCCCTGGCCCTGTATCCTGAGGACAGCTTGGGGACAGTGTCCTCATCCTGGTGCCACAGCACCACATGCCCCCAGCGTCACAGCATCCTTGGCACAGCACCCCCGGCACAGCATCCCCAGCCCAGCCTTGGGGCCCATGTCCCCTCCCTGCCAAGCTGTCCTCTCCACTGTCACTCACCACATCCAACCTCGTCACTGCGGTCCGGACAGTCGGGCTCCCTGTCGCACTGGTAGCTAGCTCGGATGCAGCTCCCGCTGGACACACATCGGAATTCTGCTGGTCCACATGCTGCACCAGGCGCCTTGGTGGCTGCAAGGGGTCACAGCACAGTGTCAGCGGTGTCCCCAAGTCCCCACGTGGGTCCCCAAGCCCCCATACTCACGGCAGTCGCTCTCATCGGAGCCATCGCCGCAGTCGTTCTCACCATCACAGCGCCAGAGCTTGAGGGCGCAGTGCCCATTGTCACACTTGAACTCATTGGGCTCGCAGGGGGATGGGGTGCCTGGGGGGCACCCAGAATCCCAGAATCAATTAAGTTGGAAAGGACCTTTGATATCATTGATGACCCAAGACCACCTTGTCAACCAGACCATGGCACTGAGTGCCACATCCAGGCTTTCCTTAAACGCTTCTAGGGACAGCGATTCCACCACGTCCCTGGGCAGCCCCTTCCAATGCCCAGTCACCCTTTCTGTGTAGAGCTTCTTCCTAATGTCCAGCCTAAACCTCTCCTTCACACCTTAGGGCTGTGTCCTCTCATCCTGCTCCTAGTTCTCTGGGAGTGGAGTTCAACCCCCATCTGGCTGCACCCTCCTGTCAGGGAGTGGTAAGGTCCCACCTGAGCCTGCTTTTCTCCAGGCTGAACCCCCCCAGCTCCCTCAGCTGCTCCTCACAGGGCTTGTGTTCCAGACCCTTCACCAGCCTTGTTGCCCTTTTCAGGACATGTTCCAGCATTCCAAAACTGCAGGACCCAGAACTGGACACAGCACTCGAGGTGCAGCCTCACAAGTGCCAAGTACAGGGGAAGAATCACTGCCCTGGTCCTGCTGGCCACACCATTCCTGATCCAGGCCAGGATGCTGTTGGTCTTCTCGGCCACTCAGGCACAGCTGTCTCATGTCCAGCTTCTGTCCATCAATGCCCTTTCTGCCTGGCCATTATCCAGACACTCTGTCCCCAGTCGGTAGCAATGCAGCGGTTGTCGTGACCGAAGCGCAGGACCTGGCATTCGGTCTTGTTAAACCTCACATCCTTGGATTCATCCCTTGGATCCAGCCTGTCAAGGTCCCTCTGCAGAGCCCTACCCTCCAGCACATCCACACTTGCACCCAACTTGGTGCGGATCTCAATCCCCTCACCCAGATGATCAAAAAAGATACTGAACAGGACTGGGCGCAACACTGATCCCTGGGAGACACATCTGGTTACCAGGCACCGACTGCACCATCTCCCAGCACTCTCTGGGCCCGGCCACCAGCCAGTTCCTAGCCCAGCACAGAGTGAACCTACCCAAGCCATGGACTGCCACCTTTTCCAGGAGTTTGCCATGGGCGACAGAGTCCAAGGCTTTGCTGAAGTCCAGGTAGAGCCCCCTCAAACCATCACCACCCCCCAGGACCCACCGCAGGCGTCCTCGTCGGAGCCGTCGGCACAGTCGCGCTCTCCATCACACAGGTAATCCCGGGGGATGCAGCGCCCATCCCTGCAGGCAGCCTCGCTCCCCTGGCACCCTCTGGCTGCTGGCTTTGGGGGACGTGGGGTGAAGGGGCGCAGGGGGGATGCTGGGGTGGTGCCTGCGGGGACGGTGCTCAGCGGGCGCGTGGTGGCTGGGCGAGCAGTGCTGGGGCGTGGCCGTGGGGGGGGCTCTGGGGGCAGATAAAGGGGGTTATGAGAGGACTTAGGAGGAATGGGGGTGAAGAGGGNNGTTATAGAGGGAAAAAAGGGGTGTGAGGAGTGTTTATGGGGGCATAGGAATAAAATAGGGGTGCAGGGGGATTAAAGTGAGAAATGGGGATGCAGAGTGGTATAGAGGGGTATACCAGGCAAAAGAGGGTGTGGGAAGAGTTTATGGGGTCCAGGGGGGTTGGGGGGAAATGAGGACGCAGTGGAGTATAAGGGGGTATGTGGGAAAAAGGGGTTGCAGGGAATGTTCATGGGGGTGTAGGGATAAAATAGGGTGCAGGGGGGTTAAAGGGGGAAGTGGAGGTGCAGAAGGAGAGTATAGGAGGGTTATAGGTAGGAAAGGGGGTGCAGAGGGGGAGTGACAGGGCCATGGGTTGGGGAATGGGGGGCAGGGGGATTTGTGGGGACAAAGGAGGTTCCAGGGGTGCCGAGCTGTCTCACCACATCCCTCCTCATCGGAGGCGTCATGGCAATCGGGTCGGCGGTCACAGCGATATTCCACGGCCACGCACTCCCCACTCCCACAGGAGAACTCCCCCACGGTGCAAGCGCGTGGCTGGGGGGTCACTGTGGCCGGGGAAGGGGGCACATGGTCAGGGGGTCACCCCGAAACATCCCCCACCCGATTTTGGCCGGGGTCAATACGTGCCAGGACGTAAGAGCCAGCAGAGTAACATGGGTTGGCATGTGGTGCTCTGAGCCCCCCAGCCCCAAACCACTCCAGAGCACCCCAAACCCCCCTCAGGCTCCTCCCAAAGCCCCCCCGGGCTCACCGGTTCCCAAGCGACGGAACTGGAAGCCCTGGGGGGAGGTGAGGTAGGAGGCGATGGAGCCGCCGGCCAACAGGTCCCGCAGGACCCCCCTGAGCTGTGCCTCGTCCCCGTTCCCCTCTGAGCCCACATCCAGCTCCACGAACACATCCCCGTCCAGTTGCCTGGGGAACAAGGGGTCAGCATCCCAAAACAGCCACACTGCACCCCCAAATCAGCCCTGAGCCTCCAAAGTGTCCACATTGCACCCCAAGAAATCCTCATCACCTCCAATTCATCCCATCACCTCCAAATGTCTGACACCCCAAAAATTCTCTCCACTCCCAAAAGCTCCTCATTGCACCCTGAAATGTCCTCATTGCACCCCAAAAGCCCCTCTTTGCAACCCCAAACCATTCCCATCACCTGCAATCCACCCCAACACCCACAAAACCTCTCTGTCCTCCCAAAAGCCCCTCATTCCACCCCAAAACTTCCTCATTGCACCCCAAAAGCCCCTCATTACTTCCCAAAACATCCCCTTCGCTTCCAATCTGAGCCCATCACCTCCAAACATCTCCATCATCCCCAAAACCTCCCTGGACTCCCAAAACCTCCTTGCTGCACCCCAAAACCTTCTCATTTGTATTCCAAAATCTCCCCAGATGACACCTTGCTCCCTCAGGCCCCCCTGCTCCACCTGTTTTCCTGACCTTCCAAAACCCTCTGGGCCCCCCCAAACCCTCTAAGCCCCTCTAGACTCCCCCAAGCTCCCAAAGCTCCTCAAGCCCCTCCACTCACTTGATGAAGACCACGTTGACCACCTGCTCCCCAGGCACTTTGTAGTACTCCGACTCCAGCTGCCAGGGGGTAGAAAATGAAGGGGTCAGGATGGTCCCTTGGGTGCCCTCCACCCCCAGCAACCTCCTGAGTCCCCCCAGTCCTCACCGTATCCACCACGGCCTCAGAAATCTCCCGAAATTCCTCGGAATCAGGGTCCTCCAGCCGTGAGCTGTAGTCAATACTGCGGGTGAAGTTCACCAGCGCCCGGAAATAAACTGGGGGCAGGGAGTGCCAAAGTTGGGGTGTCAAAACTGGGGGGATGGCACCTGCACACCCAAAAAAACTCCCCCCGTGACCCTCACCCAGCTGTCAAACCCCGTCCAGATGTTCCTCCTGCTCCCCAGCTGTGTCTCCCCCAGTGATTGGGATCCCACCCAATGAAGCACAGGAAGAAGAAAAGTGGGGGTGCAGCAAAGGGGGGTCCCCAAAAAGTGTAACTTACTGATCGGGGGGTCGTCCTTGGGCTCGGCCACCACCATGCCCACGGGCGCAGGGTGGGGCCCAGGCACTGCCCCCAGGGAGGAGGAGGAGGAAGAGGAAGAGGAGGATGAAGAGGAGACAGAGGTTGAGAGCGGTGCCAGCAGGGACTGGCCTGGGGCCAGGTGCCATCCACAGTGTCCCCTTACCGGTGGGTGCCAGCCCGCTGCTGGGAGCTGGGCTCATGACTGTCGGTGGCCAGGGAACACCACTGCCATCCTCCCCGCTGCCATCTGCCATGGGCACAGTGTGAGGGTAGTACCCGCCCATGGGGACCCCCACATGTGTGGACACCCACCCATGGTGACACCCACCCACTCGTGGTGGCACTCAGTGCCACATTTGCCACCAAATGCCACCAGATCCCAGTGCCATCCACGATGGGGACAATGTGGTGGCACCAGGGGGACATCCACATGTCCGACACAATCCCATGGTGACACACACCCATGGTAGCAACCACCTGTTGACATTTTACTGCCAGATGCTGTCAGGTCCTCGTGCCACCTGCCCTTGGGACAACATGGGAGCACCCAGGGTGGTATCTACCCATGGTGACACCCACTCATGGTGTCATTCACCCACGGTGATGCTCACCCACTCAGTGCCACCCTGCCACCAGCTTCTGCCAAATCCTGGTGGCATCTGTGATCGGGACAGCACGAGTGGCACTCACTCACAGTGACATCCACCCACCCAGTGCCACCTTATCACCAGATGCCACCAGGTCCAAGTAGCAACCATAAGGAGGACAGTGCAAGCAGCATCCAGGGTGGCACCCACATACCCAGTGCCACCTTAGTGCTGGATGCCAGCAGGTCCATTTCCCATCTGCAATGGGGACAGCTGAGTGAGTGGCACCAACTGATGGTAACACCCCCTGCCTGGTGACACCCATTCATGTCAAACCCACCCACAGTGACATTCAGCCACAATGACTCTCACCCCTGGTGATACAAACCCACCCAGTGCCACCTTACCACCAGGTCCCAGTGCCATCCGCAGTGGGGACTGTGCAAGTGGCACACAGGGTGGCATCAGGACCCACCCACCCTGGTGTCCCCTGAGGTCCCCTCACCTCCAGAGGCCACCAGGTCCTCATCATCTGACAGGTGCCGGTAGTATCGCCGTCCCTGTGTGTCCCCGACGTGATCAGCCACTGTGTCTTCGGGGAAGGCATCAGCCCAGCCCCAGGCGCCGCCGGTGACCTGGGGGATGGGGCCACCGTGGGATGGGGCCACCCGGGGGACACGGCCTTGCGGGTGCCCAGCCACGTCACCCCGCGGGGGGAGACGGGGTGGGGGCACGTGGCTGTGTGGTGGCGTCACCAGGAAGAGGGAGCGGGATGAGCTCATCACATACCCTCCACATTCCTGCACCTACCAGCACCAGGACCACCAGCACCGAGACGTGTGCGGGCATGGGGCATGTGCCAGGGAGCCCAGCGTGCACACGCGTGTGCAGTGACATGGGAAGTGTGTGCACACATGTTTACACTGCTCCACGTGTGCAATGACACGGGGACGGATTGTTTAGTGACATGGGGACACATGTACACTGCAATACGCAGGAACCAACACGAGGACATGTATGCATGTGGGTTTGCACTGCAATGTGCACACGTGGACAAGCGTGCACAGTGACACCTGGCTGTGCACTTGCTTGCACCAGCACATGTGTGTGCACTGCCACATGCGTGGCCTGTCACAGGGGTGTGTGCAAGCTGACACGTGGCTGTGCACAGGCATTGGCACACTTTGTGCATGCACCGACACAAAGGCATGTCCACACCCAGCCGTGCACGTGTTTGCACCACCACATGTGTGCACCGATGTGGGGATGTGTGAGCACACACACCATGGCAGTCACCAAGAGGTGACTGTGCACAAACACCGGCACAGCCACACCCATGCCCTAACACACGTGTGTGCCCCAGCTGGGTGTGCCCCGGTGCCCACAGGTCCGTGCACACGTGTGTGCAGAGCCACGGGTGCCCCTACCCCGGCCCCGGCAGGAATCCGTCGCAGCAGCACTTTGCTGTGCAAACAAGCGCCGGGGGGATTAGGCGGGTGCTGGGGGGAACGGGACATGGGGGGAACACGGGGGGACGAGGGGGGGACACAGGGGGGCACATGGAGCATGGATGGGAGGGCCCAATACCCCAAGGGGTCTGTCTGGGGAGGCCCCTGGTGGGTGTCAGACCAACCCCCATGTAAGGGGAAACTGAGGCACAAGGCCGTGTGTGCCTGGGGGGGGCCTCTGCTGCTCCCCACATGTGCACTGTGTGAGTGTGTGGGTGCTCAGCCCCCACATCCCCACATGTGTACCCAGTGTGTGGGTGCTCTGCCATTGTCCCCACATATGTGGCTGCTCAGCCCTCAGACCCGCACACACTCTTCCACCACGTCCTCCAGCCGCACAACCGAGCCCGTGGGTGCTCAGCCCCTGCTCCCCAGCTCCTGGGTGCCCTGGAATTGTACCCCACTCGTGCACCGAGCCCGTGGGTGCTCAGCCCCGGCGCCGCAGCCCCAGCCCAGCCAGCGGAAGGGCAGCTGCGTGTCGGGTGTCCGGCAGTGTCCGAGCAGGGTCGGGGACAATCCCCCTCTCCGGTTACCGGAAGCCTCTCCGCGCCGCGGCCCCGCACCCCCGGACGCCTGGGCCCCCCCAGACACCCGGGTCCCCCCCGCTGCCGCCGGGGCACTGCGCCCGGCCGGACGCCACGGCCCCGCCGCCGCTCACATTTTCCACTCCCCGGCCCAAATCCTGCCCCGCACCCTGGGGAAAAGTGGGGGGAAGGGGGGCGAGGAAGAGAAGGTTGAGGAAGCACCGCCCTGCCCACCTCCCTCTTCCAAATTGCACCCCAAACTGGGGGAAGACCTCAACCCTCCCTTATTTGGGTGTTCCCTGCCAATTTGAATGTCCGCCCCCACCAGTTCGGACGTTTCCCCACTAAAATCTGGATGTGGCTCATCAAATCTTGAAGTGGCCCCCAAATCTGGATGTGGCCCCCCCGTTAATTCATCCGGGCGAGGAAGAGGAGGTGACGCAGCACAAGAATAATAAGAATAACC